>JADRCD010142505.1:0-21406 GCA_019843815.1 Montemys delectorum | reverse complement strand
ACTGTGGTTATTCAATCATGGCTCTCTCTCTCTCTCTCTCTCTCTCTCTCTCTCTCTCTCTCTCCATCTCTTCTTCCTTCCTTCCTTTCTTTTTTCTTTCTTCCTTCCTCTCTCTCTTCAATCCTTCCTTTCATTCTTTAGTTCTTTCTCTTTTTTCTGCACTAGCGTCTTTTCTTAGTTCTGTGACCAGCATCACTGGCATCCTAAGGGAGGAAAGGTTCCTTTTGGTTGGTGGTTTCAACGGGATGTCTGGTCATCATGGCTGGGAGGACACCGAAGCAGGAAGGGCTTGGCTGGGATTCAGGTGGTGTGTGACAGTAGCTTATTCACGTGTATAGAGCAAGCTGGGGCCAGGGGCAGCGAAACAGTCACTGACCTGCTTCCACCCGCCAGAACAAAAGGCTCCATAGCCACAAGTTGGGGACAAGTCGTTCAAATGTCAGCCTCTGGTGTTTCAGATTTAAACTTAACACTCCTTAGCTGCTGGAGGCCTAGAATACAAACACAAGTTGTCCTACATGTCCTTTGCAGAGCTGGCTCCATGGCACATCCAGGTGAGGTACCTGTGGCCAGGGCTCTTTAGTATAGAGCTCTGATGGCTTTCAGCTGCTCCCACACCAGTCCTCTGTGTTCTCTGGCTAAGCCCCCCCCCCCCCCCCCCCCGCCAATCCTGGAAACAGCTTCTCATTTCCCTGCAGCAGAGGCCAAACTGATCTCTATTGGAACAGTGCAGTGAAAGCCCAGCCTGGCACTGAGCAGGCCATCTGCCGGCAAAGCTGCACATCTTCCTGGCATCGTCCCTGCTCTTCCTACAGTCCTTTCTAGACCTGACCCTCTGAGTTGTCCAGGTTGGAGACACTCTAGCAAATTCCTTTGCAGGAGTCTACAGGTGTGGAGGAGGAAGGCAGTCTTCTCCAGGAATCTGGGATCCCTGACTGTCCTCACTCACCAGACATGCTTCTCACTAAGCCTAAGTTTGTGTAGGATGGAATTAAAATCTGTAAGGTAGGAGGGGCCCCACTCAATTCCTCCATGCAGCGTATCCTCCTGGGGACCTAAAACATGAGATTCAGGGATGGAAGAGATGTGGGACTCTGTCCAGAGCATCAGGGTTACCGGTCAGGGTGCATTAGAGCTCGGTGGAGTCCTCAGTTCCCAGTCTTCCATGCAGAGTTCAAGATGGTGGAGAACTCCAGTCCAGAGCTTTCCAGACATCAGCTCCATTATCAGGGAGAACACTGAGGTAGTAACAGGCCCTGGAGGATGTAGCTCTGGGTGGAGCTATAGCATAACCCCTGGGCCTGGATTGTGATTGGCTAGGAGGCTAAATGAGGGCTAGGCCTGTTAAGGTATCAATATTGTAGGTGCCAGGGGTTGGGTAGGGAGTCTGTGGTAGAGCAGTTTCCTGGCTCGCACAAAAGGTCCTGGGCTGTGTCCCTCACACTGAGGAAAAGAAGTCAGAAGCCACTGGGGTAGGGAAGGGCAACTCACGGGAGAGAGCTGCTACTGAGAACTACTGAGCCTGAATCCACATTATTTCTCTTTAGACAATAAACCCGTGACCCTCCCAACTTGGCTTCCTTTGTAGTTGGCAAATCCGAGCAGCTTCTTCCCCTGCAGACACCATGCCTGTTTCAAGGGTCCAATCCCTCTCTCTCCTAGGGTCCTCATCTCTAGGAGCTCCTTCCTTCATATTTGTCACCAGCATCTGAGTGCCCTGCGATTCTAGTAAGAGATGTGCAGTAGCTTGTCCTCAGAAGGGCAGCGACACCAGGCAATCCACATGGCCTTCTCCCTCCCAGCCTTCCCACCTAGAAGTGAAGCTGATCAGAAGGGAATACCCCCTCAGAATCCCTCTGAGGCCACTATCTGCACCTGCCTGGGCTCAGTGTCTTCTGCAATAGCAAGGACACAAGGAATGGGACAGACAGTACCACAGCCTCCTCGTGGGGCACTCTGGGAGATACCACTCAGTATTTCTCAGTCTCTGGCTGCCAGGTCAACATGGTCTGGAGGTTTAGATCTCCTGCTGTTAAATCTTGTCACCATGATAACGTGATGACCTTCCTCTGTGCCAACAGACCTAACCAGGTTCCTACCATGAATCAATGAAGCTTGGGAAGTGTAGGACCTTCAAAGGGTCCCAGGCTTCAAGAATCTCCCCACACAAGATGCTTTCTATCGCCTAGTCCCAGGGCCCCTCTGTCCACATCACCAACCTCCCTGCTCACACCATCAGTTGTCACCCTTCCTTATGACTCTTTCCCTGACTGTCCAACCCCTCAGGACCCTTATCTGCTGTGTGGAGAGAGGCTATTTGCTGGGGTTTAACCCAAGGCCATATTCATGCCAGGCAAGTGCTTCTTCACTGAGCCACACCTCCAAGTCCCAATAGATACTTAAACTACTGCTGTGACTTCCCCAAAGGCTCACTTCTGTATGTTCCAAGACATGTTATTGCCACACCCTACCCAGGCAGTGAGAGGGGGGCCTTCAGTCCCCAACTCTGGCTCGCCACTTGCTTGGGTTTGCTTCTGCTCTCACCTGTGAGCTACATTCACTGGTTTTCACTTTCTGCAAGGGAATCCTTCCACATCTACTTGGGCCTTCTTCTATTTTACCCTCCCCCTTGAGCCCTTCAATCTGAAATCAAAGCAAACCAAATGGCAAACTGAACTCAAACTCACATCACATCCCTGGGTGGCCAAGAGCATCTTGCTCCATGCAATTACAGTCCCCAGTGGCTTTACAAGTGTTTCTACCATCGGCACACACTGGGGTTCCATCCTCCACCCTCTAAGGATGTCTAAAACTTGGATCCTGGACTCTGCACACACTCCAGCACTTGGTAGTATCTTCAAGGGTTCTTCCTTGGCTCCTGGTTTATTGCTTTTTGTTTGTTTATTTGTTTGTTGTTTTTTCTTTAGTATTTTTTTTTCCTGCAGTGTGGCTGCTGTGGTGGCTACACCTGACGGATTGTCTAGTTTATCATTTTTTTTTCTCTAGGAAAAAAATTCTAGGCCTTTGAGGAGTGGGGATGTGTGTGTCTGAATCTTCCATGACAGACAGCTAACTGTGAAGACTTCTTTCTGCTGGACATGTGGGGATCACAGTGGTCTAACTGGAGTTATAACTAGGCCAAGAAGTTTCCTCAACTGTTTTGAAACTCATAGGGGAGCATTCTGTTTCCATGGCCACGGCCACAGCCACAGTCATGGCCACAAGACCTTTGGCCATCATGAATATACATCATAGTAAATCTGAGAAGTAGGAAAGTCCCATGCCCACCAGAGGATCCTGGAGAACTTACAGCGTTGCCAAAATATGGGTTAAGATCCCCAAGGTGATAGGGAGAAGGTTGTCACAAGAGCCCATCTGCTCCCTAGAATGTATTGTACCACTGGTCAATGGCCAGAACTGCTGGTGAGCATTACAGGAGCCTTCAAGAAGGATGCATTTCACCTTCTTCCATTTTCTCTTCTGCCCATCCAGGAGACTGTCATTTACCTCTTACAAAAGCACCCACGAGGAAAGTGTCTTTCTTTCCTTCTTTGCTTGCTTTTCCACTTCTTCCTTTCCATTCTCATTTTAATTAAAGAACATCCGGATATTCACTATCCGTGCACAGTGCTTTATAAAAGTGAGGCAGCCCTCTGCCTCCTCCCTTCCCCCTCTGCTGCCTGCATTTAGGCACAATGGGCTCAAACGGCTTTCTAGTATCCAACATGTAGCCTTACCCATGCCATATCTAGTCAGCTCTCTGCTCGAGGTTAGAGAGAGAGGCTGCATTGCATGGAACTGGCTGGGTGTATCATGTTGGCCCTACTCTGTTGGATGCCTCCAATGCAGAGAGAAAGGAGTAGAAGCTTTGTTCTACAATTCAAATTCAACTTCACAAAGGTAACTCTGACTGTTGCTCTCACCTGTCTCCTTCCACGTATATTTCAACTTCTTTGAACCCACCAATGAAGTAGCTATGTCTGGCGCCTCCCTGTCACTCACTACCAGTAGCTGGGTCCTTGGCTTTTGCCCCAGGGGTGAGTGGGAAGAACTCTACAGACCTGAGCAATGAGCAACTCCTGCTCCCCTGTGACCTGCTGCCTGTTCCTGTAAATGCTGACCCTGGTGGATGGGACGCTGGTGCTATTGATCTCCTTGTCACCTACCAAAGCCTCTCAGGTTATCTTTTATGTCTACAACAATCAAAGGTCTCAAGTGCCACTACTATGGAAACAGCAGCGCCAGTTCTTAGCAATGCTCCTGTCCCCAAAGTCAGGTGTTTCCATTAACTTGCTGCTCCATTTACTTGAATACTTTGCACCTTCGTTTCTCCTATGTCCTCCAGAGTCTTTGGGGTTGGATTGGAGGGAAGATAAAGATAGTGGTGTCAAGAAGGATCACAGGGAAGTCTGAGATTCTTCCAAAATTCCTTGTTCAGTTGGGCACAGTGATTGCTTTTTAGATCATCTAAGTGGGCTTGTTTAAGACCAGCTTCTTTGCTTTGGTAGCACTGTATAAATTTCTGAATGTGTCACTGCAATATGTCTCAGTTCTGTCTTGATTTTTCTGCCCCATGAGACAGCAGTTAGAGGGGCTTTGGGTGTAACACGATGCAATGAACCAGGCACACACTTAGCTTGAGATGTCCAAACATGAGTACATGTGCATTCACACTGCAAGAAACACAGAATAAAATCTATGTCACAAGATTGTCTGTAGAAGGGAAAATGAATTCATACAAAATAACATGGGTTAGTAAGACTGTATAAAGTAAAAGATTATGAATAATTATAATGGGGGCAAGCAATAGAAGTGCTAGATAAGAGGAATAAATCAAATCAAATCAAATCAAATAAGAGGGAGCCCCAGACAGTCCAGTAATGGTTAGTGCACCATGAATCAAGAAGATGTGCCCAATCCTGTTTCCACAACTTACAAGTTACAGAGGTGGAAAAGACCCATGTGCTGGGATTGGGTGTTTTAGCCAGGACAGTCTCCAGATAAAGATCTCTAGATCTTTAACTCCTTGCCTCTGTCTCTCTAGGCCAGGTCTTGTGACTTGGCTGGTGTACTGGTTAGTTTTATGTCAAGTTGATTCAAGCTAGAATCACTGGAGAGGAAGGAGCCCCAGTTGAGAAGATGCCTCCTTAAGACTGGGCTGTGTGCAAGTCTGTAGGGTATTTTCTTAATTAGTGATTGGTGCGGGAAGGCCCAGTCCTTTGTGGGTGATGCTATCCCTGGGCAGGTGGTCCTGGATTCTATAAGAAAGAAGGCCGAGCAAGCCATGGGAGCAAGCCAGTAAGCACCATCCCTCCATAGCCTCTGCATCAGCTCCTGCTTCCAAGTTTCTGCTGGTTTGAGGTCCTGTCCTGATTTCCATTAATGGTGAACAGTAATATGGAAGTATAAACCAAATCAACTCTTTCCTCCCCAACTTGCTTTTGGTCATGGAGAATAGAAATCCCAACTAGAGCAGCTGGGTTAACCATGAAGGTAAGGGCTGGAGAGGCAGAGCTGAAAAGACAAGGAGAGGAGCTACTGGGAGGTTATGCACAGATATCAGGGAGGAGAGAAGAGCAAGGAAGAGGAGAGGCAGGGGCAGCGGCGAGAGGGAGAGAAAGAGTTACCACAGATCATGTGGGAAAGCTTCTGCTATGTGAACCTGAAGGTTGCTGGGAGACAGAGTAAGCATTCTAGATTAGTAATATATCAATATTCCCCTCCCTTGATAGATTTAAATTCACATACCGTGGGCAACTTGATCAAGTTCAATGAAGCCGCTAGTACACTTTTCAGGAGAAATATTTAAGGGCTCCTGATAGGGAAATATTTGACAGCATACAAGAACGCCAACCATCTGAAAAGGTTAATATTGAAATTAGTAGCATGTAAAAAATTTAGCAAAAAATTTAAAGTACACTATTAAGAAAGTAAAAAAAAGTATACGAATCAGTTACTTCTCTGTTGCTGCGATGAAACACCATGGCCATGGCAAGGCGTGGAAGGGAAAGTATATTCTGGTTTACAGGCCCTGAGGGAGAAGAATCCATCTTGGGGGGAGGCATGGCAGCAAGCAGCAGGCACTGCAGCTGGAGCAGGAGCAGGAGCAGGAGCAGGAGCAGGAGCAGGAGCAGGAGCAGGAGCAGGAGCAGGAGCAGGAGCAGGAGCAGGAGCAGAGAGATCACATCTTTAACTGCAAGCATGAAACACAGAGAACTGGAAGTTTTCAAGGCTTTATCCTCTCAAAGCCCAGCTCCAGTGGCACACGCTCTCTGGGAAGGCCATACCTCCTAACCACACCCAAACACCTCCACCAACTGGGGACCCAGCACCCAAGTGCCTGAGCTTATGGGGGACATTTTTCAAACCACTTCAGCATGGGAGTTTTTCATTACTGCAAAAGAAGATGTCTGAGGTAAGGTATTAAGGGAGGAAGGATTGATTTTGGTTCCCAGTCTCACAGGCTTCAGTCTATGGTCAACTTCTCTTCATTGTGTTAGGGCTGGGGTGAATCAAACACCATAGAAGGAAGGGCTAGAGCAAAGCTGTTCTTCTCATGGCAGCTAGGAAGGAGGGAGGGAGGGGAGGGAAGGAGGGAGGGAGAGAGAGAGAGAGAGAGAGACAGAGAGAGAGAGACAGAGACAGAGAGAGAGAGACAGAGAGAGACAGACAGAGACAGAGACAGAGATAGACGCGGGGGAGGGGAGGAGAGGATGTCAAGGCTGAACATGCCAGAATTAAGTCCATTTTCCCAGTACATGCTCCGAAAGCCCACTTCTCCAACCTTGGCTATGCCTTCTACAGTTTCACCACCCAACAATAATGGATTTAAATTTATTCTCATTGGTGGATTAATCATGAAGCCATAGCCACTGTGATCTAGTCATTCCCTGCAAACTTCACCTGTCAACACCATGTGCCTTGGGAACCACCTTCCAGCACTGAAGTCTTTGGGGGATATGGGCATGTGTCTTAGTAAGGGTTTCTATTCCTGCACAAACATCATGACCAAGAAGCAAGTTGGGGAGAAAAGGGTTTATTCAGCTTACTTCCACACTGCTGTTCATCACCAGAGGAAGTCAGGACTGGAACTCAAGCAGGTCAGGAAGCAGGAGCTCACGCAGAGGCCATGGAGAGATGTTCTTTGCTGGCTTGCTTCCCCTGGCTTGCTCAGCCTGCTCTCTTATAGAACCCAAGACTTCCAGCCCAAGGATGGCACCACCCACAAGGGGCCCTACTCCCTTGATCACTAATTGAGAAAATGCCCCACAACCGGATCTCATGGAGGCACTTCCCCAACTGAAGCTCCCTTCTCTGTGATAACTGCAGCCTGTGTCAAGTTGACACACAAAACCAGCCAGTACACATGTCTGCATGATGACACAGGAAAAGCCTGAAATGGGAGGAAACAATTAAAAATCACCAAAGGAAAAGACAAGGTGAAGAGATACTTTACAAAACAAATTTCCGGGCTGGCGAGATGGCTCAGTGGGTAAGAGCACTGACTGTTCTTCCAAAGGTCCTGAGTTTGGATCCCAGCAACCACATGGTGGCTCACAACCACCCGTAATGAGATTGGACACACTCTTCTGTTGCATCTGAAGACAGCTACAGTGAATTACACCGGAGCAGAGAGCGGTGCAGCGAGTTGGGGCCAGAGAGCGGGCCAGCAGAGATCCTGAGTTCAATTCCCAGCTGCCACACACATGATAGCTCACAGCCACTTGCACAGCTACAGTGTACTCATACACATAAAATAAACAAATAAAAAACAAAACAAAACAAAAAAACTGAAGTTTCCAAACACCCATAAATGTATAAAAACATGCTCAGCCAATCCGGGAAATTTGAAAGAAAAACAAAACAAAACAAAACAAAACAAACAAACAAAACCCAGGTAAGGTACATCTGAGAATATGTATTGGTAAAGACCAGGGTAATGGGAGCCTCCTAGCACTTTCATTGGAGTGTAACCTGACACCACTGTGATGGTTTTGTGCACCGGCTTGACCACATCTTATTTCTATTGACCACAGCAATTTCTCATCTGGTTCCTAGGCAACAGAATTATATGCACCTGTATTGCTCTGCATGTAACTGACTCATACGGAAACTGCCCAACGTCCATTAGCAACAGAATGTATAAATAAATGGTCTATTCATAAATACCCTATCAAAATGAAGGAACTGAAAACATATTGTGTGACTTCCTGAGAAGACAAAAGAAATGCCTGTTCACTCCAAATAGGGCATCGGCAGACTCGGGAGATAATTCCGTCCTGTTCAGCTTAGTAAAGCAATGAGTCTTCCTGGGTTACTATAGGGGTGTGGGTGAGAAGGTCACTAACCTACAGGGGACTATAAACGAGAGGTGGCATGTAGGAGCATGGGTGAGGGGTTACTTAGGAAGAGTGTGGGTGACTCTGGGGTGGCTGCATCACCAAAAAGCCTTGCCTCAGTCTAGGCAACAATTCACAAAAGCCACGTCAATGAGTCTCTACCTTAGTCAACCTTTTACCTCCCATATAGCATAGCCCCTACTCCATGAGCATGTGCAGATGCAGCAGGACTAAGTGCAGTTAGGGGAGAAGGGAATGGTGGCTGGAGTCTCAGGTGAGGGTGTGGTAACCTTCTCCCCCCTCCTGTACCAGGGGCTCTTAATAGGCCGGGTCACATGTCAATGGCCATCCCATTCCCTAGAGAATAGAGTTCCAATAAATAGATATAATGTAGTCAAATTAGAATAGAGTAAAATAATAACACTTTAAAAATAAACAAAAGACTACATAATATATGACTTTTGCTTATGTGATGTTAAAAGGGGAAAAAAAAACCCTACAAAACTAACCAAGGATTTCAGGTGGGGCTATGAAATAGAAATGTGGGGAGGAGCAAGCAGATAATTCTATCAGTCGCAAAAGTGGGTGGGTGTGTAGTGAAGAAAGGATCCTGTGTGGCAATGGAAGGGACTCTGAAGGCAATGCTGTCAATGTCTGTTTATTGGCCTGGATGGCTATCTCTATACACCATACTATGTAGTTGCAATATACAGTTGTGAAGTTTTAAAAGAGGCCACTCAACCTTGAATATTTAAATATCTCTATCTGGTCCTTTATAGAAAGAGCCTATTGTGTTAGACACATATTTTTCTTTTATGTAAAGTCCAGTGCAGTCAGATTGGTGAGGGCTGGTCTGATCAAGGAGAGCTTTCCCTGAGGCCCTGATGCATGGAGAAGGAACATAGTTTCTTCTCAAAACTGGTAACATGCTTGGCAGAGCTGGTAATAGCCTGGGGCCAGGGTCTTGGGAACTTTTCCCCGAGAAAGGAGTATGAGGGTCTCCTCTGTATTGTCCTAGCCCATCAATCAGGACTCTGTTGGTTCCCTGAACCAGGCTACTAGACAAGAGCTGACCTAGAACTTCAGACATATTAAGCTTTTGCTGCTATTGATACGACCAGAGTAATCCCCTGCTTTCTCTCTCCAGAAAAGCCAGTTGTAAACCAGGCTGGCATGCTCACTTGTATGCTCTATGATTTTCCCATGGTTTACACACAGGCCACAACCTCAAGAGTCCTCTTGGGTGAACTCCTCATATGAAGAATTTACCCACATTTTTCTTCTAATTGTCTCTCTGATCATCATATGATGAATTATTGCAAGACTAGAGATGCAAGAACTATGACAGATTCCAAACACGTTGTGTTTAGCTTCAGTGGCCCACCACCTGCACCTTTCTGTAAATCTATAAATCCTTTACTCTGCAAAATGGTCAGGATAGTTCGGTTGCTCATACCATTCCTGATTTAGTCAGATTGGATTGTCAACTGGTGTTCTTTGGAACAAGGCCTCCTGGTTGACAGTCAGTGTTACTTATATTAAAAGAATTTGGTTGCCCTTCTGTATTTGTAATTACACTATCCAGGATGGAAGAGAAATAAAAAGAAGAGGATTCGTCAGAACTTGTTAAATTTGGAAATCAAATTTACAAATAAAGGAAGTTTCCAAGAGTGGTGGATGCAGACAAGAAGATCAGAATCAGTTCTCAGAGAAAACATTCCTTTGGGGAAAAAAAGAAATAACAAGAGTGCTACCAAAGTTTCAGGAAAAATCAATAGTAAAAGCAACACCATTACATAGCTTCATAAAAATTTAAAGCCATAAGGGGGAAAAAATAATTCTGCAAGTTTCCAAGTAGAAAAGAAGTAGGTCATTTTCATGGAGCAAACTATCAAAATGGCTGTGACTTTTTCCATTGCAGTGAGCAATCCGAGATGAGAGATGGCAACATCTTCTAGGCAAAGGACAACTGCTACTCAGGAAAAGTGGACCACTTGGGGCCATGTGTATGGAGAAATAAGGAGGGACAGCCTCAAATCTTAGAAATTGTGGCAGGCAAGATGCTTTTGAAAAATTGCTCAAGGTTGTAATATACAGTAAGCAAGGCTAAAACGAGAGAAAGCATTGTGGGTAATAATCAAAGGAGAACCCTTCGATAATGTTGATACCCACTGTTGTAAGAAAGTGAGGATAGCTGTGTGTGCTTTCTGGCAACCGATTCAGGCCTTGAAGACACACAAAATATAAAAGAAAGATCAAAGAAAAAATTGAGAACTGTCAAATTTAATTACAAATGAGAAATTAAATGTAGGAATTAAGAGACACAGAACAAAAGGAGTTGTGCCCTTGTGTCTTTCAAAAGTGAGAGTAAAAGGCAATTATGCTGGTGTATTTGTCTCAAACAACAAAACCAAAACCCAATCAACCAACCAACCAGCCACCCCACCAAACTAAACTATAGGGGCCTTGATGAGAAAACTGGGGAAGTAAAATACAGAATGTTTTAAGATGAGCACATGATTGGTAGTATACACCTTTGATCTCAGCACATGGGAGTCAGAGGTAGGTGGGTCTATGTGAGCTTGAGGCCAGATGAGTTTACATAGTGAGTTCCAAGCCAGCCAGGGCTACTTATGGAGACCTCGTGTGGTAGTTTGAATAAGAACAGCTCCCATAGGCTCATAGATTTGAATTTTTCCTTACCAGGGAGTGGCACTTGAAGTGGAAACTTAAGGGTTCTTTGAAAGTCAGTTGTGTTGGATGGTGTTTTGCTGGGGCAAATATGTGAAGGAACATTTTCTTGAAGTGGACACAGGCGGAAGGCTAAGACAGACTCGTGAAGAAACATTTTGCTGAAGCAGACACAGGAGAAAGGATGTTTTGCTAAAGCAAACATGTGAAAGGTCATGTGACGAAAGATTGTTTGCTAACGACACACATGTATTAGTCTGACTGACATTTGTGTAGTTGAGCTACATTTGTCAGGACTCCATAGAGAGAAACACACACAAACACATGCTGGTTCTTGCCACTTCTGAGGACTCAGGCTGATTGGCAGAGGGATGCCAGCGGAGACAGACTTACATACTGAGGCAAGAACCATGGAGGATATGCGATGTTTGAAGGGATATAAAAAGGACTCAATGGACAGTGACAGAGGCTGAGCGTGGCTTGCTTATAGAGCTGGCTGTGCAGTGCTTGTTGGTCTTGTGTCTTCACTGATCTTCACTTCACTGAGAGGCGCAGCTGAGAACTTCTCCTAGTGTTCATCCAGGTCCTTCCTGCTGATTCAAGCCGAGGCTAGGTAGTGCCACCAATACTGATTCCTGTTTGCTATCCTGACTCTACTGAACTGAACTGCTGATATATCTATGAAGTGTTTACGGGTGGACTGAGCTTCCACTGCTGACCTGTGAACTGAACTGCTGATTTTCTGACAACACAGAATTTACTCCAAAGAACCATTTCAAAACAAGTCTACTTCCCCCATATCCTCTCTTTCCCACCACTTCTGGTGGGTGGTGGCCTAACAAGGGAGGTTAAACTGTTTAAGAATTATCATTAAAAATGGGATTTAAAAAAAATTAAAGTTACAAGCACTATTTGAAAGGATTAGGTGTGCCCTTGGAGGAAGTGTGTCACTGGGGTGGGCTTTGAGGTTTCAAAACCGTGAGCCAATCCCACAGTCTCACTCTATTTGAAGTCTGCAGTTCTGGACGTAGAACTCTCAGCTATGTTTTCTGCATCTCTGTGGTAATGTCCCCCCTTTCGTTTGACTTTGTTAATTGGTTTGTTTGTTTGTTTTAAGATAGTCTTGAGTAGTGGCCTTGAGCTTCTCATTCTCATGCCTCTTTCTCAGGAGTGTAACATTCACAACTCTTGTAGTTTGTATTTGAACCTCTCTCTCTCTCTCTCTCTCTCTCTCTCTCTCTCTCTCTCTCTCTCTTTCTCTGTCTCTCTCTCACACATTACTTTCTCTCTCTCTCTCTCTCTCTCTCTCTCTCTCTCTCACTCACATTACTTTGGCTAAGGGGATTTTGGTTTTGTTTTCTTGTTCAAAAATCAAATTCTACACTTTATTATTCTTTGTATTCTAAAGTCTCTGTTTTATTTATTTTGCTCATTCTTTATTTTATTTTTCTTCCTTTACTGGTTTTGGGTTTTATTTTTGTTTCCTTTTCTAGTTTCTTGAGGTGTGATGTTATTAATTTGATGTCTTCCTGACTTTCCCTATTTGGCTGTCTACTGCTATTGACTTTTCTTCACACTGCCCTTGCTGTGTTCCCATTTCTGCCTCAAGAAATATTAAATATCCTTTTTAATTTCTTCACTGACCCATTGGTCATTCAAAAGTGTACTGCATAATTTCCACGGTTTGCACCATTTCTTCAATTACTAATTGCTAGTTTTAGTCCATTGTGATCAGAAAAATTACTTACATGATTTAAATTTTCTGAAAATTTGAAACTTGTGTTATAGTTTAACATATAGGTTCATCCTGAAGAATGTTCCATGTGTAGTTGAGAATTATTTCAGATGTAATGAGTTTACTTGTTTGAGACAGAGTGTTGCCTAGCCTGGCCTCAAATTCATGCCCTCCTGCCTCTTCCTCCTGAGTTCTGGTATTACAGTTGTGCACCATCAACCTGGCTTTGGTGGGTTCTAGATCAAATTAGAGACTTTGTGGACAGTTCCTGAGGAGTGACATTCAAAATTGACCATTGGTCTGCACACACACAAAATGTAAAGGCACAGATAACAAAAAGAAAAACCAGACACGTGGTGATAAATCAAACCAATAGGCTGGTCCATAGCAAGACCAAATGGCAAAAGAAACAGCCAGCGGATTGAAGAAATGCCAACAGAATGGGGATACGTGTGCAAAGTGTTCATCTGACAGGGGATTGATACCAGAATAGGTACAACTTAGTAAAAAGAACCAAATAACCCAACTTAAAAGTGGGAAAATTGCCTGAAGAGGCGTTTATCAAAAGAAGAATACAAATGTTAAACAAGTACCAGAAAGCTTGGTCTGCATCTAATCAGAGGGAAATGCAAATCTAATCCGCAACAATGTATCTCATTCCTGTTGGATGGCTATAATCACAGAGAGCCGTGACAGGCGCTGCTGAAGGTATAGAGGGGGGAGCTTCTACAGACTTAGTGGAAATCTAAATAATACAACCATGGTGGAAAACAGTAAGGAGAATCCTAGAATAAACAACAACAACAACAACAAAAAGACTAAGTGATCCAGCTATCTCATTTCTGAATATGTAGCCAAAGATAGTCAGCATATGAAAAAGACTCTGCTCTCCCATGTTTATCAAAGCATCATTCACAACAGTAAAGATATGGATTCAATCAAGGTGTCTATTGATAAGTGAGTATATAAAGAAGAAGCTCTATCCATATGCAGCGGCATACCAGCCACACAAAAACTGTCACTTGCAGCAAATGGATGGACCAAAGATCACAGTGCTAAGTGAGACAAGCCAGTTGAAATACATTGTGATTTTTCTCATATGAACAATCTAAGAAGCCTGAGCTCACAGAAGCAAAACAGTAATTACCAAAGGTGAGGAATGGTCAGAAAGTGCAAGGGTGGCTAACAGATACAGAATATCCAGACAGGAGGAATATGTTCTGGTGTTCCAGGTGGGTGACTACAGTAACATTATTATGTCAGCTATTAAAAATAGCTGGAAATGTTCTTTTTAATGCTCTCATTCCAAAGATATAATAAATGCTTGGGGTGATGGATAACCTAAATCTCCTGTGTTGATCAACATATTATGTATAAATGTACTGAAACATCACACCTCAGAACATTATATAATTAGTAACTCTCAAAAAGAATACATAATTACCTTGCATAAAAATGGCATTTATTTTTACAAAATACATTTGTCATTCCAGGTGAATGCTTGAAAGTAGGTCTTCTAAACTAGGCAATGTAACATAGCGCACATCTGTTATCTCAGCAGCCAGGAGCCAGGAACCTAAGGCAGGAGGAGTGCAAGCTTGGGGCCAGCCTGGGCTGTACAGCAAGACTCCAGTGGGAGTGGGAGGGAAAGGGGGTATCATCTCACATCTCTGTCTCAGCATTTTGATAGGAGGTTTAAAACCCCTAAGTAAGTCGAGGAGACCAGACTTCAGGCGAACATGTTATTTTAAAGAGGGCATGATGTCAGGAAGCACACATTAACTGATTAGAAATTGTGGTGGTTTATATTGATTGTCAACTTCACAGCTCCACAAGTGCCTGGAAGACAAAGCTCTGGGAGTGAACCAACTCCTTCTAACTGAAGTGGATAGTGCCATCCAAACTCCAGAGGCTGGGGTCCTGGACCGAATAAAAAGGAGGAAGAGAACTGAGCTGAGCATTTGTGGACACAATGTGACCAGCTAGCCTCCTGCCCCTGCTGCCCTGCCTTCCCCATTGTGAAATGACATATCCCCTCCAACTGTACCTCCTTCCTCCTTTTGTCTGGTGGTTGATCTCAGCAGCAAGACAAGCACCTAACATAGATGTTTAGGAATAGGTTTTATTTTCCCTCAGAGAATGTCAAAGAAGAGATAAAGCTTCTAGTGTGTGAACAGGGTTCCTCTCCTGAGCGCAGTGCTGCATACCAGGTGTTGAGAGAGGAAGTTGTCGCAGCCTGTGTGGAGCCATTTTGCAATGTCTATTCCCACAGCAGGGGAAAGGACTGGCTACAGGACCCTTGCTTCTGTGCCATGTTCTACCCCATTTCCCACATTTTAATAAAATCTTGGGTGGATTCAATGTTTTTTTTCGGGACATTTTCAGTTATTGCTGAATAGTTTTACTTTCTAGATACTAACAACTTTGGACCTGGTTCATATTGAAAAGAAATATCTCAAATGATAGACCCTGATTACTCTCTCCCCTCCTCCAACTCCTTCCAGATCCTCCCCCCCCCCCCGTCCACCCAGCTCAATGTCCCTTCATTCTCTCTTTAAAAGACAATAAAAACCCAACCAAAACAAATAAACAATAACAACAAAAGAAATTCTCTCACTCACTCAAAAGCCCACCCAAGCGCAAAAAAGGGAAGCCAAGATTTATAATCAAAAGATCAATAAGACAAAAAATGCAATTAAAGCAATAGAGAAATAAAAACTACAAAAATACCACTGAGTTCATCTTGTGTTGACCAATTACTCCTGGGCATGATGCCTAGCCAAAAATGTGGCCAATATACCCAGTGAGACTCCTTTGGACAAGACTAATTTTTCTTTTCCAAACAGATGCAGGCTTCAGATAGTGTCTTGGTTAGGGGTGGGAGCCCATGTCTACTTACCCCCTCTTAATGCTAGGACCCTGTCTTAGTTAGGGTTTTCTAGAGTCACAGAACTTATGGTAGTCTCTATGTAGTAAAGGGATTTATTGATGACTTACAGTTTGTAGTCCAACTCCCAACAATCAACTCCCAACAACAGTTACGGCAGCAGCTGTGAATGGAAGTCCAAGGATCCAGCAATTGCTCAGTCCCACAAGGCAAGCAGGCGAAGCAGAGAGGGCCTTCCTTCTTCCAATGTCCTTATATAGGTCTCCAGCAAAAAGTGTGGCCCAGGTTAAAGGTGTGTGCCACCACACCTTTAACCTCGGATGACCTTGAGCTCATAGAGCTTTCTATGTTAATCCTATGGGATTCGTAGCCACTATTCCTCAAGGTCTCCATGCCAAGATTCAGGTCAGAAACTTGTATCTCTCAGCCTCCAGATTAGGGCCACAGGTGAGCCTTCTAATTCTGGATTGTAATTCATTTCAGATGTAGTCAAGTTGACTACCAGGAATAGCCACTACAGACCCCTTATTTCTTGAACCTATGCAGGCCTTGTGCATACAGCCAGTTTCTATGTGTTCATATGATTTTTTTGTTGCGTCTGGAGAATAGTATTTTCCTGTGGTCCTCTATTCCCTTGGGTTCTTACAGTCTGCTACCTCTTCCACATAGCTCCCTGAGACCTGGGGAAGGAGTTGGTAAAAACATTCCATTTAGGACTAAGTGTTTCAAATTCCCTAACTTTCTGCACATTGTCAGGCTGAGGGTCTCCATGGTGGTTCCCATTTACTGTACGTGGAAGCTTCTTTAATGACGGCTGAGGACGGCACAGTCGTATGGGTTATTTTACTGCCATATTCTTTAGCATAATGATTAGCACTTGGTTTTCCCCTAAACACATGGCCTATCTATTCTCAGGTTCTTGGCCACCGGAGCAGTTTCAGGCATGGATCCCATCTTATGGAGTGGAGCTTAAACCCAATTAGAGAGTAGTTGGTTACTCCCACAACATTTGTGCCATGATCACACCAGTATATCGTGCAGGCAGATCACCAATGTAGATTATAGGTTTAAGGCTGCATTGATCATTACTTTTCTTCTCTGGTAGCATACTGAGAACCTTCCAGTCCTTGAACACCAGTCAGTAGGACTGAAGGTCCTACTTAGGCCTCAGTTCAACTTCTCTGTGTTCAATGTTGTCTTTAGCAACATTGCTTTGCTGTCAGACTTTGGAGTGCAAGCAACAGCCTTGACAATAGCCTGAGTTGTTTGGGGGTTTCTGTGACCAACAACTCAATGAGATAGAACCCATTCCTGGCACAGAAGTTTCACCTAGTGGCAAAAGATATCTAGTTGGATCATTGTCTCCCTCTCTGTTCAGTGAGTCTATTCAGATTTCCTCCATGCATGTATATAGTTTAAGATGTCTCAACAGAAGTAGGTTTCCATATGACTCTTCAAATGTCTTAGTGTCACTTGTCCCTCTCTATATTCCTTCTCTTACCCCCACTTTCCTCTCCCTCCTCATTTAACCCTCCCTTACCAAGATCCCTCTGTCTCTTCATAATTATATGTTCAATTTCCTCTTCTTTGGGAGACACTTTCCCTCCCTCAGTCTCTTACTCTGCCTGACTAACAATGGTGGTTATGTAGACTGTAGCAATCTGTCTTGCTTGTAAGATGTGCTGGGACAATCAGAAGTACCAGCCAATGCTGGTCTAACCTGAAGCCTAAGACATGAGAGGGTTTCCATGCCTGATATTCTCTGGATAGCCAGGATCTAGCAATAGGACAAAACGACAGCCCATAAGATGGGAAAATATTTTCACCAACTCTGCATCCAGTAGAGAGCTAATATCCAAAATATATAAAGATCTCAAGAAAGTAAATTTAAAAAGGGGTACAGATCTAAACAGATAGTTCTCAATAGAAGAACCTCCAAAGGCAGAGAAACACATAAAGAAATGTTCAACATCCTTAGTCATCAGAGAAATGCAAATAAAACTACTTTGAGATTCCATCTTACACATGTTAGAATGACTAAGATAAAAAATACACAAATGAGATTCCATCTAGCAAAGATGTGGAGCAAGAGAGACACTCCTCCATTGCTGGTAGAAGTGCAAACTTATACAGCTATTATGGAAATCAATATGACAGCTTCTCAGAAAATTGGAAATCAATCTACCTCAACATCCTGCTATCTTTTGGACACATAACCAAAAGATGATCCATCTTACCCACAAGGACATTTTCTCTACTGTGTTCATAGCAGCTTTATTCATAATAGCCAGAAATTGGAAACAATCTAGATGTCCTTCAACCATACTCAGCTTTTAGGGAAAAAATTACATCATGAAATTTGCAGGCAAATGGATGGAAATAGAAAAAAAATAATCCTGAGTGAGGTAACCCAGACCCAGAAAGACAAATATGATATGCACTCATTTATAAGTGGATATTAGCTCTCATGTAAAAAACAATACACAGGCTCAGAGAGGTTAAGTAAGAGAAGTCTAGGAGTGGATGCATGGATCTCCCTGAGAAGGGGAAATCAGATAGATTTTGTGGGTGGTTTGAGGGCAGGTAGGGATGGGAACAGGAGGGATCAAGTCATGAAGGGAGGAACCGAGGAAGAGAATACGAAGAGAGATGCTGGGGATAGGTAGACATTCAGGGGACTATGTAGAAACCTAGTAGAATGGAAACTTTTGGAACCTATGAGGGTGACCCTAATGAGGAATTCTAGTAATGGAGGATATGGAGCCTAAACTGACTATCTTCTATAGCCAGGCTAGGCTCCTATTGATGGGACTAAGGCAGCAACTCAGTCACAAAAGTTATGACCCACAAGCTGTTATGTCTGTAAGATATGCTGAGGCTTATTTTATGCTATGTTTGATGGCTCAGAGCTTGTGGGAGTGGCCAACCAATGACTGGTCTAACCTGAGGCCTGCACCACATGAGGGAGCTTTTGCCCAACACTGCCTGGATGGACAGGATGTAGAGGCTGGGTGCCCCAGAGACCAAGGGTAGAACCAAACATGACTAACCTTCCCCTCCCCCCACCCCCACCCCACCCCCACACATCAACTTAATTTTGATATGCCTTGACAAATTCAATGGTTGGTCACTTCCAAACCTCCTGGTGGCAATTTCCTCACCTCACTGGTATTCCTTAGTTAGCACTTTCTAAATCTATATTTTATCTTTGGTGCCCCAAACCCAAGCAGGGGACTGGCCCCTGGGGCTGCTTCCCTTTGCACCTCATTGCTGGATAATTTCTTTCCTGCAGCTCTTAAATCTGATCTCTCTACTTCTGCATCCTGGTGATTCTTTTCCTTCTCTCCTCTGCATTTCTTGCCCAGAAAGCCTAAAAGTCCCACCTCTTTCACTCTGCCTTGCCATTGGCCATTGGCTCTTTATTGATTAATCAAAAACCAACTGGGGACAGGGACCCTTAGCATCTGGACATGCAAATTCCCGTGTGATTTGGGGAGCTGAATTAAGATAAAACATTAAAACCAATTCCCAACAGGACCTTACAGAAGAAGGAGGGGAAGGATTGTCAAGCCAGAGAGATTGAGGGCACTATGAGAACACAGTCCACAGAACAACTAAGTCGTGTTCATCGGAGTTCACAGACACTAAAGAAGCAACCACAGAGCCTATATGGATCTGCACTAGGTCCTCTGCACACACACTGTGGTTGTTTAGCTTAGAGTTTTTGTTGAACTCCTAACAGTGGGAGAGAGGCTGTCTCTGACTCTTCTGCCTGCTCATAGGACCCTTTCCCCCACTACTGTTGCCTTATCCATTCTTGCTATGAGGGTTTGTGCCTAGTCTTCCTGCATCTTGTTATGCCATGTTTGGTGGCTATCCATGGGAAGCCTTCCCTTTTCTGAAGGGAAATGGAGGAACAGTTGATCTGTGGGTGAGAGAAGGAGGGTACCAGAAGGAGAAGAGAGGAGGCTGAAGTTGGGATGTATTGTATGAGAGAAGAATAAATTTTAAAAAAATCTTATCAATTAAAAAGAGAAAGAAAATGTCTCCTTAAGATGAGGTTGTAGGCCAGCCCATAGGACATTTTTTTTTTAATTAGTAATTGGTAGGGGAGGGCCCAACCATTGTGGGTGGTGCCATCCCTGGGCCAGTGTCCTAGGTCCTATAAAAAAGCAGGCTAAGCAATCCATGAAGAACAAGCTAGTAAGCAGTACCCCTCTATTGCCTCTGCATTTGCTCCTGCCTCCAGGTTCCTGCCCTAAGTTCCTTTGATGAGAAAATGTGATATGGAAGTGTAAGCTGAATAAACTCTTTTCTCCTCAACTTTATTTTTGGTCACAGTGTTTGACCTCAGCAAAGGAAATCATAACCAACACAAATGGAATAGTTGGATCTTGATGTGGCTCTGTTCCCAGCTTCCCCAGAAACCACCACACTGACTTCCATAGTGGCTGTACAAGTTTGTACTCCCACAAACAGTGGATAAATGCTTCCCTTTTCTCACAGCCTCACCAGCCTGAGTTGTCATTTATTT
Source organism: Montemys delectorum (assembly GCA_019843815.1). Taxonomy (NCBI): domain Eukaryota; kingdom Metazoa; phylum Chordata; class Mammalia; order Rodentia; family Muridae; genus Montemys; species Montemys delectorum. The sequence goes on along the minus strand of JADRCD010142505.1, from coordinate 1,220 downwards.
AACTGATCTTGACCATTCTGACTGGTAAGATGAAATTTCAAAATAGTTTTGAGTTACATTTTCCTCAACATTCTAAGGATGTTGAACATTAAGTATTTCTCAGCCATTTATGTTTCCTCTTTTGAGAATTCTGTTCAGTTCTTTACCCCATTTTTTTTTTTTTTTTGGTTTTTCGAGACAGGGTTTCTCTGTGTAGTCCTGGCTGTCCTGGAACTCACTCTGTAGACCAGGCTGGCCTCGAACTCAGAAATCCGCCTGCCTCTGCCTCCCAAGGGCTGGGACTAAAGGCGTGCTCCACCACCGCCTGGCTACTCCATTTTTTTTTTCAATTGAACTATTCATTTTCTCCCCCCCCCCTCCGTGGTCTTTTTTTTTTTTATTAGATATTTTCTTTATTTACATGTCATATGACTTCTCCTTTCCCAGTTTCCCCTTCAAAAAACAAACGAACAAACAAACAAACAAAAACAAGAACAAACCCCTGTTGCCTCCCTCCATCCCCATGCTTGCCAACCCACCCTCTCCCGCTTATTGGCCCTGGCATTCCCCTACACTGGGGCACAGAACCTTCTCAGGGCCAAGGGCCTCTCCCCCCATTGATGATCGACTTTGCAATCCTCTACTATACACATCCTCCCCAAACAATCAGTCCCACCATGTATAGTCCTTGGTTGGTGGTTGAGTCCCTGGGAGCTCTTAGGGTACTAGTTAGTTCATATTGTTGTTCGTCCTAAGGGGCTGCAAACCCTTCAGCTCCATAGATCCTTTCTCTAACTCCTTCATTGGGGACAGTGTACTCAGTTCAATGGATGGCTGTGAGCCTCTACATCTGTATTAGTCAGGTACTGTCAGAGCCTCTCAGGAGATAGCTATATTAGGCTGGCTTGTCCTTCCTTCAGTCTCTGCTCCATAGTTAGTCTCTGAAACTCCTTCTGTGAGTAGTTTGTTCCCCCTTTTAAGAAGGAATTAAATGTCCACATTTTGGTCTTCCTTCTTCTTGAGTTTCTTGTGGTTTGTGGGTTGTTCTTCATGTATTCCAAACTTCTGGGCTAATAACCATTTATCAGAGAGTGCATACCATATGTGTTCTTTTGTGATTTAGTTACCTCACTCAGGATGATATTATCCAGATCCATCCATTTCCCTAAGAATTTCATAAATTCATTGTTTTTAATAGCTGAGTAGTACTCCATTGTGTAGATGTACCACACTTTCTGTAT
>JADRCD010142501.1:0-12246 GCA_019843815.1 Montemys delectorum | reverse complement strand
GGTCTATAAGTTGTATCATGGATAATCTGAACTTGTTGGATAATGTAAACCTAATTGTCAGTGAGTACATACCATGTATGTCCTTTTGGATGTGGATTACTTCATTCAGGAAGGTACTTTCTAAGGTTCATCCATTTGCCTGTAAAATTCATGATGTCCTTGTTTTTAATAGTTGACTAGTATTTTGTTGTGTACATAAACCATATTTTCTGTATCCATTCTTTGGTTGAGGGATGTCAACCAAAGAATGGTTGTTCCCGTTCTAGCTATTATAAATAAGGCCACTATGAACATAGTGGAACATGTGCCCCTGCAGCCTGGTGGAGCACCTTTTGGGTAAATTCCCAAGAATGGTATTGCTGGATCTTCAGGTAGATCTATTTCTAATTTTCTGAGGAACCACCAGATTGATTTCCAAAGTGGTTGTGCTAGTTTACAATCTCACCAGCAATGGAAGAGTGTTCCTCTTTCTCCAAATCCTTAGCCAGCATCTGCTGTCACCTGATTTTTTTTTTTGTTTTTGTATAGCCCTGGCTGTCCAGGAACTCACTCTGTAGACCAGGCTGGCCTCGAACTCAGAAATCCACCTGACTCTGCCTCCCAAGTGCTGGGATTAAAGGCGTGTGCCACTACCACCTGGTGTCACCTGAGTTTTTGATCTTAGCTCTTCTGACTGATGTGAGGTGGATTCTCAGGGTCCTTTTGATTTGCATTTCTCTGATGATGAAGGACTTTGAACATTGCTTTAAGTTCTTGTCAACCATTTGAGATTTCTAAGTTGAGAATTCTGTTTAGTTTTGTGGCTTGTTTTTTAAATGGGTTATATATTTTTCTAGAATCTAACTTCTTGAGTTCTTTGTATATTTAGGATATTAGCCATCTATCAGATGTAGGGTAAGTGGAGATTTTTCCCAATCTGCAGATGCTTGTTTTGTCCTATTGACAATGTCCTTTGCCTTACAGAAGCTTTCAGTTTCATGATATCCTATTTGTCAATTGTTGATCTTAGAGCCTGAGGCATTTGTATTCTCTTTAGGACATTTTCCACTGTGAAAATATATTCGAGGCTATTTCTCATTTCTCTTTTATTAGATTCAGTGTATCAGGATTTAGGTGGGGGTCCTTGGTCAATTTGGACTTGACTTTGTACAAAGAGATGAATTTGCATCTATTTGCATTCTTTTACAAGCAGACCACCAGTTAGACCAGGATGCTTCAGTCTCACTTACAAGGGGTAACAAAATAATCTCGGGAGGCAGGGTAAGGAGGTACCAAGGTGGAAGAAGGGAGGGGGAGGGAAAAAGAGGGGACAGGATCAGTTATTCTGAGAGACAGAAGAGAAACCTAGAAGGCCAGAAAAAGGAATAGGAAATATATAGCAGTGTGAGGGGGGGAAATGGAGAACCAGACACCAGATATGTAGGAGGCTCCAAAGACCCAATGAGAATGATATTAACCAAAAATCCCAACACCAGGGAGATAGAACCTGAAGAGTCTACCTCCTGTAGATAAACATGGCCCCCAGTTGAGGGATGTGGGGTACTTGCCCATCTCAAAATATTTAACATAGAATTTTTCTTGTCTAAAGAAAATGCAGGGACAAAAAATGGAGCAGAGACTGAAGGAAAGGTCATCTGGAGACTGTCCCACCTTTGGATCTGTATCATGCATAGACACCAAACCCCAACACTATTGTGGATCCCAAGATATGTTTATAGATAGCCTGGCGGGGCTGTCCTCTGAAATACTTTCCCTGCTCCTGACTGAGACAGATGCAGATGCTTAGAGTCAACCATTGGATTGAGATCAGGGACCGATATGGAAGAATTAGGAAAAGTACTGAAGGAGCTGAAGGGGATTTCAACCCCATAGGAAGAACAACAGTATCAATTAAGTGGGCCCCACAGAGCTGCCAGGTACTAAGCTATCAACCAAGGAGTATACGTGGTCTGATTCGTTGCGCTGGCTATATGTGTAGCAGAGGACTGCCTTTTCTAGCCTCATTGGGAGGAGATGTGGTTGGGCCTATGGTAGCTTGATGCTTCAGAGAGGGGGGATGCTAGAAGCAGGAGGTGGAGCTGGGTGGGGGGTGTGGGAACACCTTCTTAGATGCAAAAGGGAGGGAGAATTGGATTGGGGACTCATCCAGGGGGTTACTAGAGAGGGAGATAATATTTGAAATGTAAATAAAATAATTGATAAAAATAAATAAAAGTTAAAGAGCCAAAAAAGATGAGACTTCAAACTCTACAAAAAGTCAGAAATTAGAAATAGGTATAGATTTGTTCTAAACATGTAGTTTGGCAATGATAAGAGATGGTAGGCATAGAGTATGCAAATAAAAAGAGCCAGATGTATCTAGACTATTCCTATGTATCCATGGCATGAATAATCATATGTCTAAGTCATCTTTCTGTGACACAAATGGTATGAGCCACTTTCTGATGCATACAGAGATTGCTTCTCAGAGTGAAAACCACCTTTGTGGTGTATGAGTGCCAACATGTTGTTTTATTCTGAAAGATAAAAATAGGATGGCTAATAATCTTTATAAATGGCTTGATCAGTGGTCTTTCACATATGTGTGTGTGTATGTGTTATATGTATCATATATATGTGTCTGTGTTTGTGCTGTGTGTGTGAATGTGTAGTGTATATCTCTGTATGTGTTTGTGTATGGCATATGTGTTTCTGTGTTCTTGTTGTCTGTATGTGTGGTGTGTCTATCTGTCTGTGTGCGTGTACACACATATATGTATTGTATGTCTCTGTGTGTGTGCATGCATATGTTTGTGTGTGTGTGTGTGTCTCTCTCTCTCTCTGTGAATTCACCTGTGTGTATGTGGTGCGCATGTGAGTATGTGTGTGTGTGTCCAGTACTTGGGCCTGAACCTAGAGCCTCATGAATACTGGACAATTTCTTTTCCTCTGAGATACATCTCAACAATTCTGTGCCACAGACAGACAGACAGAAACCGTGTGGATATTGGTAGTTTGCTGTAGGCCTCTTGTGAAAGGGGGAAAGAAACCTTGCTGCTGTTGTGGCTGTTCTTTGTTGGTTTAGGGTTCATTTTGGATCCTTAAGACAACATCTCCCATTGAAGCCAATACCAACCCAGAACCCAATATATAGACTTAACAACCATGACCTGAACTGATAGAAATTCTTCTCCTGGCTCAAAGGCTTGAAATCTCAGGTCTACTGGGAATATAGATCTGAGTCACGATACCTGTTTTCAGAAAAATACCATTTTAAAATGTAAGGAAATCAGCCTAAAGCCAGATTTTGAAAGAAAATAGTATACAACTAAGATGATACAAAATTAGTAGGGCTAGATGTGCCTGTACTGTGATAAAAACTTACAAATATCAAAGCCTTTTTCCATAAGTAACTACTGATTGACACTCATAGTTAAGCCTGCTGGCTTCCTGAGATCTATAATTCAGGAACCACATCTTTTTTCTCTGCTCTCCTATTTATTTCCTTCCCAAGAGAGAACTGTTTGCCATTTTCTACTGTTAAGTCTGCCTATTTTCTTGATCTTTCTTCAGGAACCATAACTTTCTGTGAACCAGGAACAATTCAACTCCCCATTCATTTTTTAAAATGTTTTTTTTTTAACCATCTTTTCTGAAGTGATTTGAAAAATCAGGTTCATGTGGACAAATTTCAAACCACATTGTCTAGTGGAAACAATGTCTTTAACTGTTATTTTCAAGGATCAGTTTCTGACGACCTCTCCAGACTCGGAACCTAAAAACATCTTGTGCTAAAAATTTTATGACTTCAATTATTTGTTTTTATTAAAGACATTTTTAGACAGTATAATTTGGTAGTGATTTCCCTTTCCCAATTTCTCACAGATCCTCTTTACCTCTCTATTTATACAACCTTATGTTCTTTCTCTCCATCTCTTTATCCCTCTCCCACTCTCTAAACAAAAAGTGAAACTCAAAGCAAACAGAATAATAGCAATAAAACAATAAAGACAAAACAAAACAAAACAAAAAATCCCACATACCAAACCAAAGGCATGGACTCTGTTTTGTGTATGTACAACCACTCCTACCGGATAAGGCCTGCCCTTAATGTTAGTCAGTAGGTCCAGTGATAATATATTGGCAAAAACTGATATTTTCCTGTCAATGACAGTGTTATATCTAAATGGATTATTGATCAGGGCTGGATCTTTGTATCTAGGTCACCTTCTATTTCTGGTTATTTATTTTGTTTGAACCTGTACAAGTCTTGTGCATGGTGTCACAGTCTCTGTAAGGACATGTGCATAATAGTACTATTATGTCTGGAAGACATATTTTCCTTGGACTTATCCAGACTCTCCTGTCCTTGCAGGAACTCTGCCTTATCATCTGCCTCAGTCATTGAGGTTTGTGGGGAGGACCTTGAAGAAGATGACCTGTATATGGCTGAGTGTTGGAAATTTTATTTGTCTCTGTGCATTACCCAATTGTGGGTCACTGTGTGAATTGTACTATGTGAAGTTTTTTGATGAGGGTTTAAGAATACACTCACCAATATGTATGTAATGTGCATACAATGTGTCATTAGGAGTCACTTTTTGCTATGGTCTTTTAGACGAATATAGTAGGAGTTTTTCTATAGGCCCATGATCTATCTAGTTTCAGGATCTTGGCTATTTTAGCAGTGACATTTATGAATTTTATCTAATGAAATTCACCTTAAATCTAAGATAAAAATGTACTTTGTTGTGCCCATACCATTTATGCCCATTTTTTTTTCTGGCAGATTGTTCTTGCAGCACCAGAGCCTGTATCAGGATGACATTGATAACTGGACAGCATTGAGGAGTTACTTCCAACCCCATGAATATAATTAGGATGGTCTCACCACTGCATTAATAAGCCAACCTTATCTTATTTAACATGAAGTAAAATCTCACAGAAAACACACAAAGCTTTAACACAATGGCTGCTTTAAAAATGTCCTACACATGGGGACTTTCCTCCGTCCACTCTAACAATCTCTATTGTTGTCCTACACCTGGAGACTTTTCCTCAGTCCACTCTAACATCTCTATTGTTGTCCTACACATGGGGACTTTCCAAAGTCCACTCTAACATCTCTATTGTTGTCTTTGTTCAGCTGATGTTTAGGTAGGCAAGTTAGTGGAATTTATGAGTGTAAAATCTGACATTTGGGATGTGTAAAACCATACAAGACCAACAATCCTCTGGTTCTTAACAACTTTACAAGCCCACTCCTACAATGATGCCCAAGTCTAAGTTTGGGAGTTGTTTTATAAATGTAGACATTGTCACAGAACTGCACATCTGCACATTTTGATAAGTTCTAACACAGTAATTGATTGTAGACTGTAAGATGGTAGACCTGAAATTATACATGCAAGTGATATTACACAGTGAGCAGTTTGAGTTTAGAAATACACACACATACACATACACACACACGCACAGGTGTGAGTGTATGCATATGTATGTATATATGTATATGTTTATGTATGAATGTATATATGTAGAAATAGATATTAATGTAGATGTATGTGTAGTTATAGGTATAGGTGTGTGTGCTTGTGTGTATGTGTTTGTGTAATAACATATAAATAGATATTATGAATTTGAAAGAGAGCATGTATTATATTGCAAAGTTTGGAGGGAGGAAAATAGAGAGAAAATAATGTAATTAATTTATAATCTCAAAAATAAAAGAAATAATTCTAATAATATGTCCTTCATAGAATGTTAAGAGCATTTTGGGTAATCATCTTTTGTATTTCTTTCAATTTCTCTACATTCAGTTTACAATTGAAACAGTCAGAGAAATCTAATATTAATTAAACTGAGTTCTCATATTTTCATGAACTTTGAACTGTCAATCATGAGTAATTATTTTTTGTATACCACTCCTAGCTCTCAAGTAGTTTCTACATATACACATTATCACCTACAATAAATTGTTTATAATACAATATAACAGTAAGATCAGACACATAAAGAAAACTTTGTCCTCACCTGCAGATAGGCATACTGAATTCAGTGTGTTCCTCAAAAATAAAACAATAAAAAAACATGATTTATCTTAATAATTCTCTCCCTTGCCTTTATTTTCCTAGTATTCAAAGTATTTTAGCTAAGTATATAATTCTCTAAGGCATTTTCCAGGACCTCTGCATTTTAGTAGCAGTTCATGCCTAGTAACAAATTTCCTACACATGACAAATTATTAAAATATGGCTCTTTTATCATGGCCTCTTTTCATACTGAGTGAATCTATCCAAATCACAAAGGCAAAATGGGTTCAAATTTCTAGGTCACATCTTTTCTTCTTCTCGCTCTATAATTGACACCTTACTTGCTTGGCCCCAGAGCAAAGGCTCTTTTCTCTGATGACAGTATTTGTAAGCATGGTGAAAGTAAGATATGATGAGATTAGATACTGCAGGAGACAGTAAAGGAGATGTTTCACACTGAGAAAAGAGTCACACAAATACTTAAACCAAGAGCTCCCTGTAGGGATGTTGGTTCTACTATCTTATTATTATTACTTTTTAATCTTGAGAACAGAAAAAGAGTCACAAAACGTTTAGGTTCCACTTTTAGGAAAGCGACATCCATGTGTTTCTATAGAATATAATCACCAATTGGTCTTGACATGTTTTCATGTGTATAAAATCCATTCACAGCAGGGCTTAAAGACAAGTAACTCTCATATTAGTGGAGAAATGACTGTTAGTAATTATAAAAAGGAGAATAATAACAGGACATGTACACAAAAATAAAGACTTTAAAAATCAATATCTTTGAACTGAAGCTTGTGAGTTATTTTATTTACATTACATATGTACTTATTACAGAACATATATTACTAATAAATAATTAGAAATGGAATTAATTTGAGGTGAAATCAAAATAAAATCAATATATAACTAGTAATTAGATGGTTATTTTTTTAATTGAACAATACTTGAAAATCTAAGGCAATTCACTAATAATTAAGAGTGACATCAAAAGTAGTTAAGTTTCTTTTTAATTATAGGAGAATTTTAGTTCTTTTAAAAGTTGCATTTTAGTGATGGGAGAATTATAATTTTAAGAAGAAGACCTTTAATTTTTAAGCAATTTATCCTGAAAGATCCACTTGTAAGTTTATGTGTATACAGTTAAAAACACAAGTAGAGTGTGAGCAAATAAATATAAAATTAGTTCTTAAAAAGCATCAGGTATGTAATTAAATTTCTGTCACATGATATTGTATTTTATAAAATAATTCTGAAATATATAAGGTGGATAGTTCATATTTTTAAAACTGAAAAGCTAACGTGATTTAAGGAGTCATCTTCAAATATTAATAATAATCTTCTAATTTATGGAAATGTATATTCAAAGATGAAACTTTAGTTTATCTCTAATAATTTCTATTAACAGTAAAGTGATTTTTTTTCATGAAAATGCTTCCATGATACTTTCTTTAAGAGTTAAACAATCACTGAATGTAGCACATAACTAAATGTTCATGTTGGAAGGATGGTATAGGTTATTAAAGGTCTTGTTCTTGCTGTGGGCCTGGGTTCCTCATCATTTCCATGACAACTAACAATTGTTTGTAATTCCATCTCCAGAGGACTAGGAGCCTTCTCCTCATCCAAGAACAGATGAAACTATAGGCTCTTGGGTTTTCCCTGTCTACCTTACATGTCTATTGTTTTGTTTGTTTGTTTGTTTGTTTGTTTGTTTTTTGTCATTCAGCTTATGTGTAGGCAGTTAAGTAGATATAGTTCTCATATTACAAGAAGTCACAATGTCACAAAAAGCCTACTTAATATGGTTCTTCCTATCTTTATATGTTGTCTTTTGCAAAATTCTGTGAATCTTAGGTATAATAGCTGTTTTATATATGTATCTAATGAGACTGGACTCTGTAGCTCCATATTTTAATGATTGTGGCTATCTCTAATGGTCTCTGCATTTCATACCAAGAGGGTTGTTAGATGTGGTGTGGGCACTAAATATATCTGTGGAATCATTAAGAAAAGTGTTACAGATTATTCTGATATTCTAAATAGTGGACATGGGTTCTCCTTTAAGATCCATGATGTCAGTAGGACTGAGTAGTTGACTGGGATTCTAGTATAAGACATGATTACCCTCCTGTTAAGATGGTCTTACGTCCAATAAAAAAGGTCTTAGTTACTTCCAAGGAATCACTGTTGTACCTTGAGGTTATGTACACTTATGTGGTTCAGCTTATGTGTAGGCTGTTAAATGGATATAATTCTCATATTACAAGAAGTTACAATGTCACATTGTGGTTCATTGTGGTTCATTGTGGTTCATTGTAGTCATAGCTGGACAGAACTGTTGGTTACCGCCCTCATTTTTGAGCACAGCACTTCTAAGTACCATGAAAGGAAGTCCTAGGAAGGGATGCATCCTGGTCAATTCCATCTCAGGGGTCTGTAGACTCTGTCTGAAGAACATGGTGTCTTTAGCAAAAGATACTTACTGCCTCACCCCTAGGGAGCAACCAAGAACAATAATTATAACTTCTAAAGTTTTTGGAGACATTTGAATGTTTTGTTAGGTTGTCTTTGCCTCTTTTGAGGATCATTGTGAGCATAAATTTGAAACTTCCTTGTAAACTATATGTTTAATTAGTAGATTGAGTTATCTGTATTCTTATTCTTTTATTTTTAGGTAGTTAATAAAAATGATTCCTTATGTATTTTTAGGCAACCTTATTGTAGGGAATGGTTCTGATTCGATCAGGAATCTGCATGTCAACACTGAAGGTCCTGTTCCCCAACTAGTTCTTGATAGATCAATAAAGATGCTAACAGCCAATAACTAGGCAAAATAGGCAGGACCTCCAGGTTCCCTCAGGTAGGCTATCAGACACAGAAGGAGAGAGAGGATTCACCATACTTCAGAGGGAGAAAGAGCCACCAGCCATGTGAGATCTTGGGTGGAGTGACCATTGACTGCTTTCCCAACTGGACCTGGGATAGCAGGCAGGAAATTAGAATGCAACTAAGCTGATGGCAGATTTAGGTTGTTGACCTAAAACTAAAGGGGAACTAAAGGGAACTGAAGAACTGAGCTGAGGACAGAGTTAGAAGTGTTGAGTTGGAAGTGAAGAGACGGGAAGTCTAGCTGAGAGAGCCTTAGTAGAGCCCCACCTTTGAGCTAAAGCATATTAAAAATAAGATAATCAGAGGGAACCTGGGCAGAGGCTGGTAGAGCCACCTGCCTGGATCTTAAAGTGGGGAAGTAGAAACTACACACTATACCTTATTGTTATTTTTACCTTGTGTCTGTGTTTATCTCCTTCTCCTTCCTTAATTAGAGCTCCCTTTTTCCATTTCCCTGGTCAGGCTACTTGAACCCTGCTCTTCCTCTCCTCACTGATTCTACATTCCCCACCCTGGATAAAACCCATACTTATTTCCCAGGTTTGTGCAGTTAACCCACTATATTTTCTAACATCTGAAGGTTTGGACCTAAGGGCATCCAAAAAACAGAGAACATGTGACATTCGTTTTCCTAGGGTTGGTTTACCTCACAAAATATGTTGTTTTCTATTTCTGACAAATTACCCTAAAAGTGAATGATTTTATTTTATTTTTCTTTACAGTTGAATAGTACTCCTTAGTATATATGCACTACATTTTCATTATCCATTCAATGGTTGATGGGCATGTAGTTTGTTCCTATTTTTCTACCTATTAAGAATATAGAAGCAGTGAACATGGCTGAAAAGTACCTGTAGAGTATTGTGTTTTCTTTTGGCCATAACAAGGAGTGATATAGCTGGGTCACATGGTACCTTTACTTTTAGTTTTTGGGGGGAATTCTCCATTCTTGCAGTGGCTATACCTGTTCTCAGACCCACCAAAAATGAGTGAGGGCTCATATTCCCTCAAACCCCTTTCAGAATAGAGAATAAATAAATCATTACAAGTTAGTAATTTCTGATTGTTTATGACTTTAAAATCTGTTTTGCATTTATTTATATGCATTTTTGGTGTGCAAGTACTTGTACGCCAGTGTGTTCGTGTATGTTGAGACCAGATGTTGATATTGAGGGTCTTCTCAAATTTTCTCAATTTTATTTTCTGAGGCAGAGCTACTTGTGAATCTAGATCTTCACAATTTACCCAATCTAGCTACACAGTCTTTCTGAAAGCTCTTGTCTTCACCTCTAAAGGTCTAGAATTACAAAGGGCTTCCTAATTCTAACACAGATGTGTCGTGTCCATTAGACTATCTATGACTTTAAAGTATGTTTTCTGAATATACTGAGTGATTTTTTCTTTGATGGAGCTCACTCTGCAACTGAGAGTTACAATCAGAAAACATGTAGGAACCCAGGGCAATAGGAATGGCTTAGCTTTTTGGTTGTTTAATAGCCTGTTAATTTTTGTTATTATAACATTTTCATTTCCTCTTGTAAATTTAATACAATGCATGCATGGTTGAATATTGCTGGTCTGTTGGACTAATTAATTTTTTTTTACTTGAACGACTGAAAGTCCATGGTCACCTTGTACTTTACTACAGGTCACTATAATCCAATTAAAAATTCACTTGATCCTTAGCATTAACAATTTGCACAATTATGTTTTTAATTGCTGCAGAAAAATTAGATATTTTAATCAAGCCAGAAGTCAACTGTTGAAAAATAACTTTCAGATATTCAAAGGGGATATATGTAATTTTTAAGTATTTTTATACATGTATGGCTCAAATCCTAAAATAGATTATATGAATCCCATGGGCATACACATTAAATTCTTCCCGAATAGAAATGTTCATTTTGTTATCTTCTACCTAGAGTGCACATCTGGTCTGTTTTATCAGAAAGATTTTTTTCCCCCAAATCAATGGAGAGACAAGCACACACGTGCTATGTGTGTTTGTTTATGCATAATGTGTAAATATATAAATGCAACCTGCTGAGACTGATTTGATGTTTGTTCTCCTCTGGTTTCAGGGTTGCCCATCCAAAAAGAGAGTGACTCTGCTTTCCTTATTACTCTTCAGCTGCCAGATGATTCTTGTTCAGGGGGCACAACCGCTGAGATTTTCCTCATTCCACTATCAAGTCTATCAATATCTCTTGTTTATAGAGAAACTGTTTCACAGCAGATTTCCTGTCCCTTCTTATAATCTTTCTGGCACCACTTATGTGATATTCCCTCAGAAGTTGATACAGGAATTGTGATGTATCCATTGAGATTGGGCTGTGAAAGATCTGTTCATCACTGCCTAGAGTCCAGTTGTGTTTTCTCTAAAAGTCCTCATTTGCTGTAAAGAGAGAAATCCTTGATGGAAGGTGAGAGCTTCACTTACCTGTGGGTATAATGAAACCATTTATAATTTAAGTAGGGATTATATTAGTCTAGAAAAGAGGTGATAATAGATTCTCTGTGAAGATTTTTGTCTTCAGTAGCCCTGTGATAGTTGGATACATTTCTAAAAACAGGCATGGTTTCCATCATGTTTACTGGATTTGAATTATATGGCTCTTTGTTACCACCTACATTTGTGAGGCATTTGCTATACCTCTATAGATATGTTCCTATGCTTGCTATCATTGTAACACATAAATGATACAACTTGGTCATACCATTAATTGCTTCCCTCTTGGTAGTATGCACTGTATTTTCTGGTACTATGGGAGAGAGACCACAGGAAGAAAGCTATCAGGTTTGATCCAGCAGCCAAGAATTATACTACTTAAGTATCTTATAGTAATGTTTACAGAAATAAGTAGACTACAATTGTATTCTATTATATAACAAAGAATGAAATATTAATTTTAAGTTTTTCATATAATTATGCAGGTTCATTAAGGTGGATTATAACAAATAAATTAACTACTATTTTAAATTTGTTGGGCATATTTTGTAAAACTGTTTAAAATTTCTCAACTTATAAGACTAGTTTTATAAATATGGTAATGTTTAAAATACTCATTAACTAGTTGACTGATATTATTATCATTAAATTTAAGTAAATCTTATTTATTAAACTATGACGACTTTATTGAATTATTTTATATGATATTTATTTATGCAAGCAAATTTAGAAGAAGAGTAGAGGTACAGTTCAGTTGTTGGAGTGCTCATCTTGCATGTGCAGAGTCCTAGGTTCCCTCCTCAGACAACATGAAACAAGGAGTTGTGTTGCCCTTTGATCCCTGCACTTAGCAAACAGACAGAGGAACAGAAATTTAAGATCATTCTC
>JADRCD010142498.1:12671-23586 GCA_019843815.1 Montemys delectorum | reverse complement strand
GGAGGAGGAGGAGGAGGAGGAAGAAGAAATGAATAAAGAAACATCCACCATTTCCTTTTGATATTCCTGTATCCTATGAGATATAGAGATTGTATGGTCCTAAAATGTGAAGTAGAAATGTGCAACAATTAAAACATATACTAAGTAGAACTAGTCTCCATACTACAAAAGCAATGCTCTTAGTTTTTACTGCCCCACTAAAAAGACACTTTTTTTCTGGTATCAACACAAATCCAATAACATCATGAAGTCAAATTTCCATATAGATGTGGCAATCACATACAATTCCAGATCTTTGGTTTAAAGAATTTCTCTATGATGAGGACTACAACTTTCTTCAAGCTCAAAGAAAAGGCTATATTTCACATTGCAAGAGCACAAAGGAAAAACCTTGGATATTCTCTTTGCTTATTTCACAGCACATAATAATAACAATAATAACAGTAATCAACAATGACAAACAAAATAGCTGGCATTTACTGAAAACTTTAGGATCCAGGAACATTTCTAAGAGCTTTTCATGTATTATTTTATTCTTATAGCCACCCTGAATTAGACATCCTGTTATTATTCACACTTTTCATATAAACCTCAAACCTGGCTAGGTGGAGGGAGACACAGCTGCAATCCCAGATCTCTGAAGGCAAAAGTAAGGGGTAAGGAATTCAAGGCTATATGGTGATTAAGACCTTGTTTCAAAATAAGCAAACACTACTGCCTGTTCCCTTAAGTAAATCTTTCAAGGTCACATCTGAACAAGGATTCAAAACCACACATTTCAGCTCTGCAGTCTGAACTCCTCTCATAGACTCACTGAATGTACTCAGAGAACCACTAGCACAATTCTTTCTGAACCACTATACATGCCCACAAATACATCCCAAAAAAATCCCATACTTTTTCTATGAAGATGGCATCAGTTGTACTGAAAGGTGCCTCCCTATGGCAAGTTATAACAAAGGTAATACAAAGGTAATAACTTGGATAAACTAGCTATATTTTCTGCTCTTATTACCTTGCAACCAACAGTATGAGATTATAAAACTGACTGGCTGAACTTAGCAGAGTGAAAGAAACAGCTATCTTTTAGCACTTGAATTACATGATTTTAACTGGGAACCATTTTTAATGTACTTTTCCATTTTCCTGATTCAGGTGTTTCTACTCTTGTCATATGTATACACACACACACACACACACACACACACAGAGAGAGAGAGAGAGAGAGAGAGAGAGAGAGAGAGAGAGAGACAGAGAGACAGAGACAGAGACAGAGACAGAGACTCACACCATATTCATCCACCTATTCTACCATATATCTTGCCAAATGCAACAAACTACAAATAGCAAAAATGCTATTACATTTTATTGTTGCTACTGCAAATTATAAAAAAAAATACACAGGCTTATAACTAAGAAAGTTTACATTCTTACAGTAACTTTGCTAGTAGTTTTGGGTACTCCAATCTGCCAGTTAAATCAGCAGTACAGGATTTTAATTTTTTGAAGGTTTACTAGTTACAGACTAGAAAAATATCAATGAATAAAAAACATTAAATGAATTTGAAATTTGTCTTAGCTATTCTTACACTTACCAATAAGGTTGACATTTAACAAAGAAACTAAACAAAATCTATGTTGCTTCAGATTACAGACCTTGGGGTCCAGATAAACCCAGGTTTAAATCTTGGATCTGCCATTTACCACCCATTCTTTAATCTCTCAGAGTCCACTTCCTTGTCTATAGAATGGGGATAATGTCTACTCTGCAGAAAAATCGGGAAGATTAGATTTAAATCTATGTAAATACCTCTAATCTCTTGGTTTGGTGTGGTGATGTGCTTCATGGTGTTCCAGACGTTGCTCCTTTAAGAACTATAAAGCTGCCTGCCAATTGTCTGCCTTCCTTCTATTTCACCCTAAATTCATTTTCTCCTTTGGCATCTCAACATTAGTTCTCATTTAGTGTTTATAGCATGATAGAAACAAGAAAGCCAATCTTAACAGTTTATAAAAAAGTAAGATGTTTGTGCCCAGTCCTTGTGTATCCCTCCCTTACACACAAACACACACACACAACTGAAAGCTACTCAAGTCCAGGTATCTCTAGATCCACACAACCCTGTTTCTCATATTTGAAGAAAAAGGCATCCATCATTCTATTCATGCATGGGTACTCTTAGTAGGAATATTTTAAATAAGCATCCTTCTTATATACTATGTATACTGAATGCTTTATGTTGGTTTTTTTTTTTTCATTTTTTTTCAGTAGCTTTCAGAGACAGTTTAATGCCATTCATCATCTGATAGAAACTTCTATCATTTTTCTATTATCAACGATTGATTTCAACACCAGGGACATAGTAGAAAATTTTTTTAAATGTCTGCCTTTATGAAAACTTTCCATCATAGGGAGGCTTTTACTAGAGAAGTTAAACAACCCACAGATTGCTACACTGTATGTAACAAAACCTCAAAAAGCAAGTCTCTGAATAAAATAGAAAGAAATTAGCCTTCACAGACGTGGTCAATTGATTTTGATAAGGGTGCCAATGGAATAGAAAGTCTTAAACAAATGATATTATGTAAGTTAGATATCCAGTCTAAAAGAAATTTATATGTACATTTACCTAATACCACTCATTAAAATTAATACAAACTAGGGGTATAGCTTAGTGAAAGTTCTCTACCATGTATAAGGCCCTGGGTTTTAATGATACAATAATATATAAATAAATAAATGACTCAAAAATGGTACAGAGTTAAACTATAAAATCTTAGAGAAAAAATTAACAGCTTTCTTGCATTTAGATTTTACAATGACTTCTTTACATGATGTCAAAAAGATATGGGTAAACTGAACTACATTAAAATTAAATTTTTTTGTGCATCTAACAATCCTAAGAACAGAGTAAGAAAGAAACCTGTAGGATGAGAGAGGATATTTACAAATGATATATTTGATAGATGGTTATTGTCTGGAATACACGATTAACTCTTATAAATCAACAGTAACAAAAACAACTTGATTCAAAAATGGACAAAAGACTTGAATATATATGTCTCCAAAGAAGATACACAAATAGCCAATATGCATGAAAAGATGATCAATGTCATTTGTCTTTAGAGAAATACAAATCAAAACCAAAATGATCTACTACTTCCAAATCAATAGGACAAGCACAACAATAAAAAAGGCAGATATAATAACTTTTGGCAAAGATGTAGAGAAATCAGAATCCTCATATATTACTGGTGAGAATACAAAGAGTATGTGTTACAGACTCATTTCTGTTGCTATAAGATATTCTGCCAACAAGCAATTTATAGGGAAATGACTTATTTCAGCTAACAATTCCAGTTATAGTCCATCATAAAAAGAAAGTCACAGTGGCAGGAGCTTGAAATAGTCATATGATATCCAAATGCAGAGAAAATAAATATATGCACGCTTACTCATTTATATATGCTCAGCTAGCTTTCTACAGTTCAGGGCCTCTGGCCTAGGGACTGGAGTCACCCACAATGGGCTGTGTCTTTTCACATCAATTAAGTCAATCAAGAATAATCATCTGTGGACATAATTCTACCAGAGGACCCAGCTATACCACTCCTGGGCATATACCCAGAAGATGCTCCAACATGTAATAAGGACACATGCTCCACCATGTTCATAGCAGCTTTATTTATAATAACCAGAAGCTGGATAGGACCCAGATGTCCCTCAACAGAGGAATGGATACAGAAATTGTGGTACATCTACACGATGGAGTACTACTCAGTTATTAAAAACAATGAATTTATGAAATTCTTAGGGAAATAGATGAACCTGGAGGATATCATCCTGAGTGAGGTAACCCAATCACAAAAGAACACACATGGTATGCATTCACTGATAAGTGGATATTAGCCCAGAAGATCAGAATACACAAAGTACAATCCACAAACCACAAGAAGAAGGAAGACCAAAGTGTGGATACTTCATTCCTTCTTAGAAGGGGAAACAAAATACCCATGGAAGGAGTTACAGAGACTAACTATGGAGCAGAGACTGAAGGAAGGACACTCCAGCCTGATAGAGCTGTCTCCTGAGAGGCTCTTACAGTACCCGACTAATACAGAAGTAGAGGCTCACAGCCACCCATTGAACTGAGTACAGGGTCCCCAATAAAAGAGTTAAAGAAAGGACCGAAGGAGCTGAAAGGTTTGCAGCTCCTTAGGACAAACAACAATATGAACTAACTAGTACCCTCAGAGCTCCCAGGGACTAAACCACCAACCAAAGAGTACACATGGTGGGACTCATGGCTCCAGCAGCATATGTATAGCAGAGGATGGCCAAGTCGGTCATCAACGGGAGGAGAGGCCCTTGGCCCTGTGAAGGTTCTATGCCCCAATGTAGGGGAATGCCAGGGCCAGGAAGTGGGAGAGGGTGGGGTGGTGAGCAGGGGGAGGGGGGAAGGAATAGGGGTTTGTTCTTGTTATTGTTTTTGGGGGGTTTTTTGGAGGGGGAACTTGGAAAGGAGAAATCATATGACATGTAAATAAAGAAAATATCTAATAAGAAAAAAACAATAATTTGAAATAAAAAATAAAGTAAAAGAAAAAAAAAGAATGATCATCTGTAGACATTCCCCACAGGTTACCGGATCTACACAATCCATATTGAGGCTCTTGTCACAGGGCTTTCTAGGCTGTGTAAAGTGATATTTAAAACTAACCAGTACATGATTATGGGAAATAATTTAGTATTTTTTCAGTAAGTTAAACACTTCTATAGAGAACATTACTCTTTAGTCATTTCCTAGTATAGCCTTCTTTAATATATATATGTATATGTATACATATATATTTGTGTGTGTGTGTGTGTGTGTGTGTGTTTACATACACACACACACACACACACAGACACCCCTATGGACAAAGCTTAGTTACTGTTCAATTGCTGTGAAGAGACACCAAGATCAAGAGAGCTCTTATAAAAGAAAGCACTTAATTGGGGGTTTGCTTACAGTTTTAGAGGGTTAGTCCATAATCATGGCAGGAAGCAGACAGGCATGGCACTGGAACAGTAGCTGAGAGCTTTACATTCTGATCCAGAAGCAGGCAGAGAGAGAATGACAATGGGCCTGATCAGGGCTTTTGAAACTTCAAAGCCCACTCCCAGTGACATGCCTCTTCCAACAAGGCTATATCTCCTAATCTTTCCTCTAACAGGTAACCAAGCATTCAAATATATGAGCCTATTTTCTTGAGACAGGATCTTGTTAAATGGTTCAGACTGGACTAGAAACTTTAATGTATCCCCGGTTAGCCTAGGCCCTTCTGTTGCCTCAGCCTTCCAAATGCCTAGATTAATAGTTGTACTTTCATGTATATTCTTTTAAATTCTTTCTTATTAACACACAGAACATAAGTGCAAGCACGATGTGGGATTTTTTTTCATTCACGTACAAATTGAATGATGATGAACTCAGGGAAATTAGCATATTCATCACCTTAAATTTTTATTTCATTTCTTTATGCCCTTTCTTCCCATTCACAATGAGTGTTCTTTGCAATGAGTTATTAGGAGCTCCTGTGTGACCATTTGTCATGAATCCTTTACTTTGCCTGCTTAAAGGTAAAGTAGCTTGACAAGATGACCTCTTGACGCTCTTTTCAACTCAACTTTTATGTACCTTCCTGGGACAATGCTTAAAATATTGCTGTTTTAAGTCCATTGTCCTGACTTTTCAATTCTTGTTCCACTAATTACAAGGCCAAAATCTTGTAACACACCACCGGAGCATAAGGAGTATCCCCAAAGATGAATAATAAATCATCTTACTCTCCTATCTTTCAAAAAAAGTTTATGTATCAGAAATAAACTATAGACAAGATTGAGTAACTACTGTGTTTATAACTTTGCTACAGACACTATAAGTGTGAAGTCATATAAAACAAGAATTACTAAAGAAATACTTTATTTCATGGAGAAGGCAGGTAAACTAAATAACAGTTATAGACTAGCATGTATTATAATTTAACACCATTATTAAGCATTGAATTCAATAGGAGCACATCAAAAGCACCTATTTATGTCTTATTTACTTTTCAAATGCTATGAAGAGACACCATAACAAAACAAATTATAGAAAAGAATTCATTGGCGTTTACAGTTTCAGAGGGTGAGTCCATGACCATCGTGGTGGGGAGCATGGAATCAGGCAGATTTCTGAAGCAGTGGCTGAGAACTTGTAAGCCCAATCCACAAACAGGAATCAGAACAGGCTAAGTAGGCTTGATATGCTACTTTGATACCTCAAATCATTCTCCCAGTGACATACCTCTTCCAATAAGGCCACACCACCTAATATTTCTCAAACACTTCTTACCAACTGGGGACCAAGTATTCAAATACACACACACACACACACACACACACACACACACACACCTATGGGAGCCATTGTAGTCATTCAAATCACTACAGTTTCAGACCTGCCTAAGAATAGTCAAGGAATTTTTTCTTTAAATAGATTGAAACTTGAGGTGAAAAAGCAAACTGATATGGTGATATCTGAAGTGAAGGGCCCTAAAATAAGATAATATATTGAGGGAACATTAAAGAGGTAAAATCTATTCTAGTAGATGTTATACTGTGGCTAAAGAAGTGTAAGAGAAATAATCCAAAACAATTACCACATTTCTGGCTTGGAGAAGTAGGTAGCCGATGATGCTACTCACTCAATTGAACAGAATAGAAGTAGTATTAATGTGGGGTAGACAAGAATACAATTTATGATAAGTTGATTTTAAGTTTCCTATTAGACTCTGAGGGCATTTACAATAAAATTTGAACTGGAGGGACTGAAGATTTAGTGGGTAGTAGAGTGCTTGCGTAGCAGATGCAAAGCCCTGCTTTTCAGTTCCCATCACATAAAATTGTTCTCTACCAACAGCACAGGCACTGAAATCAACAATTAATAAATAGGACCTCATGACACCGAAAAACAAAGGAGACCATTATCCAACCGCACATCAAGATAGGCCTTGTGTCCAAGAGTAGTTGCCCAACACAAAACAAACTCCATGGAATGTTTTGGGTTTTTTGTTTTTGTTTTTGTTTTTATCTTGTTTATTTTGTTTGGGCTTTGTTTGGTTTCTTAATTTCTTTTGGTTGTTTGTTCTGATTTTCATTTTTGTGGTTTTGTTTGTTTTTGGTTTTTCATTTTGTTTTGTTTTGGAGATTTTTTGGTTTTCCATTTTTTGTTTGTTTGTTTGTTTTTGAGAGAGAGATGGAGAGGGATAAAGGGGAAAAAACGTTGGATGTGTAGAAAGGTGAGACGGCTCTGGGAGGACTTGGGAAGGAGTAAAATATGATCAAAATATATTGTATGAAAAAATTTTGTTTTGGACAGGCTGACCTGGAACTCACTATGTAGATAAGACTGGCTCAAACTCACAGAGATCCACCAGCTTCTTTTGTCTACAAGTGCTGAGATTAAAGGTGTGCACCATTGTACCTGGCTTAAAAATTTTTAGTGGAAAACCATATGGCAAATGGTCATCCCTGAAAACATACATACAAGTAACATTCTACAAACTGAGCAGGTTTTATTTAGATATATTTATACACACATATGCATGTAACAAAAATTAATGAAAGAAAAGGTCATGAATGTGAAGGAGCACAAGAAAGGGTATATGGGGTGGTGGCTTGAGGAAGACAGAGGAAGGAGGAAACAGCATAATTATATTATATTGTCAAAATAAAAGAAAATTTTAAAAAGACACAAAGAAAAAATATCCTAGAGTTCAGTCAGCATACGGCACAGAAAAGATATCTTGACCTCAAAGCTATTCATATAGAGATAAGAGTTAAAATATGAATTCAATTAAGAGATCCATTAGATGCTAGTAGTATATGAAATACCAAGACAATATAACCTAGTTGCGGGATAATAAACATACACAATATTAGCAGAAAAGGATCTTCTATGAGAACTTGAGGAAAAAAAGCCAGAGATTTAGGAAAAGAATAATACCCATTGGTAAATAAGCCAAAAGAGGAAGTTTAAAGGATGAAATGTGCAGAGAATTAAAGGAAACATTTGCAAATCTAAGTGTTTAGTATACAGAATATATTAAGAACTTATACAAGTTCACACTATAAAAACAAGTAACAATTTAGAGATGAACAAAGAATTTGAACAGGTTTTTCTTAATATTGTATACAGGCAAAGATGTCTGGTGTCATTAGTCTTGAGGAAAAGGCAAATCAAAACAACCATATAACACCTTACACCTAGTAGGATGGTTACAATCCAAAATATATATCATAACAAATGTTAACAAAGATGTGGGAAAGTATGCTGGTTAGTTTAAGTTGTCAGCTTGACAAAATCTATAATCACCTGGAAAGGAAGATTTAATGAGTATTGTCTACATCAGGTTGGGTACGCCTATGGGGAAATATCTTGATTACCTTAATTGTGATAAGAAGACTCACTCATTGTGAGTAGGATCATTCCCTGGGCAGAGTATCCTGAACTGTGTAAGAGTGGAGAAAGTAGGCTGGGCAGTAAGTGTGAATGCATTAACTGTCTGTTCTTAACTGTGGATGTGACTAGCTGCTTTTAGCTCTTGCTTTGACTTCCATACTTTGATAGACTATAGCTTGAAATTGTAAGCCAAATAAATTCTCTCTCCTTTAAATTTGGTTTGTATTGTAATAATAGAAATGAAACTAAAAGAGGAAGTTAGAGCCCTTATATCCCACTGATAAGAATATAAAATGGTTCAGTAATTATGAAAAACAGTTTAGTGCTTATTCAATGAATTAAACATATAATTACAATATGACTTAGAGTTTCACTCATAGGTATATACCTCAAAGAATTTCAGCATTTACTTAGTGCTGGGGCTAAAATTCAGTGGTATAATTCACCTAGCATGCATGAAACTCAGGGCTTGGTACTCTGCTTCAAAAAGAATGAAAAATAAAATAAAACGAATAAAAACAGTAATCAGTTTTACAACTCTGACCATAGCAGCATCATTCACAATAGCTTGAATCAGAAAGAAATTCAAATACCCATCAATAAATGAGTAGCTAGACAAAAATGTGTTAAGCACATATTATTATCATTAATAATAATGAAATATTTAGCCATAAAAAGAATGAAATTTTGATGTATGCTATAACATAGAAGAACCTTTAAAAATTATTAAAACTGAAAATGGACACACACACAAAAGAGCACATATTATTCAATTTATATAAAATATCTACAATAAGTAAAACCATTAAGGCTGCAGATTAGTGATTAAAGTAGATTTGTGGCTGATAGGGCTGAATTGGATATGGCTGAATTGGGTAGTGACACCTAATAGGCACAGGGTTTCTTTTGAGGGTGATGAAAATGCTCCTGAATCAGGTAGTGGTGACAGTTATATAGGTCTATAAATACACTAAAATCAATAAATGTTATGCTTATAATAGATGAGTTTTATGTGTGAATTATATCTCAATTTCAACATTTAAAATATAATTTAACTCTCATATTCAATAAATATTCACTGAGAAACATTAATCACTGGGCTAACTTTATCACCACTACATTGTAGCATATGTTATTGAAAGTTTAAATGAAAGTTAAAAGATTGGACTTATCCGGTGTGACAGAAACAAAACCAAAAAGCTATCTGCAACTGACATCCACTTGCAAAATAAGGAAAACAATTTTCTCAATGGAGTTTCAATGCCAAACCACACTTTGCCATAGGCTGTATGCCAGGCAGTACATGGCTAACATAAAACAAACTCAATGGTATCTTTATAGACATTTTGTCTCAAAATGTTTTGGGTTTTTTGTTGTTGTTGTTTGTTTGTCTTAGTCATTTGCTTGTATATTTTGGTTTCCATTTTTGTGGGTGTGTGTAAGAGTTTCTTGGGTTTGGAGGGGTCTTGCTTTGTTTATTTGCTTGCTAGTTTGTTGTTTAAAATAAAATAGGGAGAGAAAGGATATGGAACTGGATGTCTGCAGGATGTATGGAGGATATATTATATTTTTTCAATAAGAATAATTTAAAATATTCAACCCAAAAAGTCCTGCTGAATTTTAAGATATGGAGATCACAAGTCACACTAGTAAGTACAGACTTAGTAATAAAGAAAATACAAAAACAAACTACGGGGCTGGTGAGATGGCTCAGCGGATAAGAGTCCTGAGTTCAAATCCCAGCAACCACATGGTCGCTCACAACCACCCATAATGAGATCTGATGCCCTCTTCTGGTGTGTCTGAAGACAGCTACAGTGTACTTATTTATAATATAATAAATAAATCTTAAAAAAAAAAAACCTACGAGGATATGAAGAACCAAAGAGTGCCTAAAATGCCAAGACAGCAAGATTACATCATTACTTCCTAAAGTTTGACTGTTAAGGGAAAACAGAAACAAGTTAGCTGTAAAACGTTGCTGGGTCAAATGAGTTTTTACACACACACACACACACACACACACACACACACAGGAAAAAGCATAAGCATGGTTGTATGAAAGATAAAGCCTTCTGAGAGAGATTGAAGATGCAGAGGAAGCTGAGCACACATCTATTAACTCAGAATTTCAGAGGCTGAGGCAGGAGGACTGAAAGTTGGAAGTCAGCCTGGGACTCGTGAACCGATTTTGTCTCAAAACAAAACCCGAAAGATTCAGAAGAAACTAAGAAAAAGTACAAAGAAAAGATGAGGGGGAAAGGAATTTGAAGTTCAAGTGAAAGATCTTGTCTTGAAGTGAAGAACACACTTCCTCTATTGAGAAAGGAGCACAGAAGGTATGGGTTCCATCTGTGGAAGTTAATGGTGAGGGGAGGAAAGGGATTTGTGAGTGATCTTAATGCCAATCTTGATTTTTTTTTTTTTAT
>JADRCD010142492.1:0-12389 GCA_019843815.1 Montemys delectorum | reverse complement strand
ATGTTCATAGGCATCTCTTTCTTTAGGTTAGGGAAGTTTTCTTCTATAATTTTGTTGAAGATATTTACTGGCCTTTTAAGTTGGAGATCTTCACCCTCTTCTGTACCTATTACACTTAGGTTTGGTCTTCTCATTTTGTCCTGGATTTCCTGGATGTTTTGGGTTAGGATCTTTTAGCATTTTGCATTTTCTTTGACTATTGTGTCAATATTTTCTATGGTATCTTCTGCACCTGAGAGTCTCTCTTCTATCTCTTATATTCTGTTGGAGATATTTGTTTCTATGGCTCCTGACTACTTTCCTAGGTTTTCTATCTCCATAATTGTCTCTCTTTATGATTTCTTTATTGTTTCTATTTCCATTTTTAGATTCTGGATGGTTTTTCTCATTTCCTTCACCTGTTTGATTGTGTTTTCCTGTAATTCCTTAAGAGATTTTTGTGTTTCCTCTTTAAGGGCTTATACCTGTTTACGTGTGTTCTCCTGCATTTCTTTAAGGGCATTATTTATGTCTTTCTTAAATTCCTCTATCAGCATCATGATATACGATTTTATATCTGAATCTTGTTTTTCTGGTGTGATAGGATATCTAGGACTTGCTATGATGGGAGTACTGGGCTCTGATGATGCCCAGTAGTCTTGGACTCTGTTGGTAAGATTTTTGCATTTGCCTTTTGCCATCTGGTAATCTCTGCTGTTAGATGTTCTTGCTGTCTCTGGCTGGAACCTGTTCCTCCTGTGGGTCTGTAACCCTGTGTCAGCACTCCTGGGATATCAGCACTCTCCTGGTAAGACCCTTGCACAGAGGGTGGTGGATCAGCCATCTCTCATGTGTGCAGATGAAAGTAGCAAGGACCCTGTCCCAGCTGTTCTGCTTGTTCTGTGGTCTGTGCTTCCTAGCTGGTCCTGCCTTAGAAAATCACCAGAGAGACCTGCTGTGATTTCTTTGTCTCCTAAATTATGAAATGAACATAATCCAACTTACATGACTGCATTAAAGGTAAAATAATGTTTATAAAAATTGCACCACATAGAGACTTGGAGAGAATTCATTGTGTAACCAAATGATATTATTATGAATACTATCACACTTCAGTTTTCCATTAGGATATCAGACCTTATTTCTTTGCATTTCTTAACAATTTGTTTAAAATATATTTTATGAGATATCAGACCTTATTTCTTTGCATTTCTTGACAATTTGTTTAAAATATACTTTATGACAACATATTCAGATTAGGAATTCTCTTCCTCAAGCCCATCCAGACTCTTTCCACTTACACACATATCCGAATCATTCCACTTCATTCTATCTCTAATTAAGAGAAAATCTGACATCTAAATAATAATTGAGAATAATAATAACAATAATAACAAATCACAATAGGACCACAAAAAAAGAATAGAAAATGAGACGAAGAAAAAGCTAATGAAACAAATATAGATGTAGAAAAACACACATTCCCAACAGAGAATTCCATAAAAACACAAAATTGCAAGCCATAATATATAACAAATGTAAAGCAAAACCAGTGAACATACCTTGCCAAAGCAGTATAAGACAAAGAACCTCCAAAATATAATTGATTTCATTTTATTTTGGCCATCTACTGCTAAGTAGGGACCCTAGACTTAAGTGTGGTTTGTATACCTATTGACACTCCTTTGGAGAAAACTACCTTTCATTTTGGAATAGTTATCAATTGCAGATAATTTTTAGGTTAGGGATGGGTTTTCTATCCAGGCCTATGCTTATCAATAGGACACCATTTGACCCAGAACAGTGCAGGCCCTGTGCGTGCTGCTACACTCACTGTGAATTCATGTGTTCATCACTCCTGCTATTTCTTTGATGTTCTCTCCTGGCCCTTACAAATCTGTTTCCGCGACCATGATGTGCCCTGAACCCTGAAGAGATGGATTTGATGGAGACATCCCAATTAGGAGTGAGTGTTATGATTTCTTACTCTTTGCACCTTGCACAGCCGTGGTTCTCTATATTTGTTCCCTAATTCCGCAGGAGGAAGCGTCTGTCATGATAGCTGAGCAACACACTCATCTATGAGTATAGCAGAATTTCATATGAAATCATTTTATTGCTATGTTCCTTTAGTGAATATTAATACTGTTCAGTAGTATTTGATTTTCTGCTACATTCTTGGCCTATCAAATCTCAAGTTCTTGGCTACCCTGGAACTAATAGCCATGGGGTCCATCTCATGATATAAACCTTAAATCCAATGAAATGTTTGTTGGTTACTCACATAGATTTTTGTGCCACTATTGCAGTGATGTATTTTGCAGGCAGACCAAGATTGTAGATCTAAGACTTTCTTGTTGGATTAGGGTTTATACTTCTGTTAGCAGATAGAGTACATTTCAGTACCATGAACACAAGTCAGTATGGGTGAAGGCTGTAGGTAGCTTCTACTCAACATCTCCATGTGTGGTAAGTTGTTTAAGTGTTGTCTGCAACAATAGGGTCTTACCATCAGTCTCTGCAGAGCAACCAATAGCCTTGGAATCAGCCTGTGTTGCCTGGGAGTTATAGAGAGGCCCTCTGACCAACAACTCTATTATATGTAACCCACTCCCAGGATTGAAGTTTCATACAGGAAGATGGTCCACTCTTGCCATATTAATCCTACTGGTCTTTACACCCTCTTACATATTCTTCAGTTTCTTTTTCAGTGGCTTAATATTTTTATTATACTTAGACAATTTTAAGTGTGTCATTTGCTATAGAACTCTCTGAGTTTTCTATATCTGTAGCCCAAAGAGTTTCCTCTGCAATCTGTCACCTGCTCAAACTGTTAACACCCAAGTGGCCTTTCACTGACAAGACAATGCGAAATAGCCACAGGGAGTTCAATGCTTTTATTAACACATAATTTCCAGATTTATACTGGGATATGCAAAAGAGACAGTAAGCCTTTCTCTTCATTGCTACGGAGAAATCATCTGATTTCTCCCGTGTTTCAAATCTCAAGATCATTGGAAATCAATGGGGAGCACTGGTTAGTTCCTTTTGCAAAGTGTCACTGGGCAACTTGAACTCACAGATGTCAGTCTGTTTCTTGTTAAATGTTCATTTTCTAAAGGCTATGTTATCTGTAATAGTATTTCACTCACCATCAAACATCAGATACAATATCCACCTGATGACTTGAACATGAACAACAGTAAGTAACGATGACCTTGAGAATGAGATACTGACATATTGTTGTACCACAAGCAGGGCATGCTGCTAAGGCTGATGGCTATCTCTCTCTCCAGTATTGACCTATGCATGCACAGTGTGTAAGTTAAAAAAGAGGCAATGTATAATTGAGATATTTTATTGTAGGAAGAAGAAAATAGGCTGATCAAGTAGAGAAAAGGAGAGGAGAAGAGAAGGGAAGAGAGGAAGAAAGCAAGAGAGCAAGAAAGCAAGAGAAGAGAACAAATATCAGGAAATAGAGGAGAGAGAGAGTAGGAGAGGAAGAGCAGAGAGGAGACTAAGAGTGAGAGAGAGAGTGAGGAGGGGCAAACTGCCCCTCATATTGTATGGGGCATGGCATGTCTGGCTGTGGTCAGATGACTGGGTTTAGAGTCCAGCTAGAATGCTGAGAGCTTGGGGCATTGTTTGATTAATAGAGAACACATCTCCTGCAGGAGCAGCTTTGAGGGGTTGTGACTGAAACAGGAACCAAAGATTTTTATGGCCAAGCTCCTTGTGCCCTCTGCAAGCAGAAATTGCCCACAGGGAGTTCAGGGCTCAAAGTCAAATATTCAACTGAGTTTAAGTTACCTGAGCAGACGATTGCCCCACATTGTCCCACAACATATGGCCTCATAGCACAGATCATCCTGTGCTTAACAGGACTGAGTAACAACAGTTAAAGCTTGTGTGTTCCACACAATGAGGTTTCCCTCAGCAGGAGGATTTGTGATTACTAATCCTAGGCTTCATCGCCATTAAATCTCCATAGATTCTCAGAATACATATGTGGAAAAACTACTAATTCTGCAGACTAAAACTCCATATGATAGACACTGGTACTTCTCTTTATTCAGGCACAAGAAAATATTCCAATGTCCCAGAGCAACTGACAGTCAATAAGGAAATGAGGAAATTCCAGTTGCATAATAAAAACAAATAAAATGGTTAACAGAAGACTTAACAATTCAGTGGCCATAGTTCTGATATAAGTTTTAAGCATGAAATAGGAAGAGGTCAAAGTCTGAAAGATTAATTTGTACCCTAAAACCATGGAGTGTCTAGATGTGGGACCAGTAACCAAGCTGAGGTGGTATTAAAGAAGATGACTCCCACATTCCAACATGCACCTTGACACATCATGCACTAGGTGCCCCTTCCAAACACGACTTACTCTCCTTCCCTAATCCTTTCTTACATTCTCTCAAAAAACTTGGAAACAAGGGTGGAAGGATGTCAGTACATGATCTCTGTCTCTAAGACCTTTTAAGATTTAACTACCTTTAACACTACTGAGGACCCACAGTAAAGCATATATGAGAAATTGATGAGGAACTTGAAACTGCCAGTATATTATTTCTGAGGGCAGAATTGATTTTTTCACAACACCATGATCCTAGGTACTCTGGTATAATTTTGTTAGAACATTCACACCTTCAAGACATTTACAGTAGATGAGTGAGATTATGGAGCAGGAGCTAGCAACAGAGACTCTTGTCCTATTCATTGCAAAAAGATATGCATAGTGAAGCTGCTCTTAGACTATCTATCTGGCTACACATAAGGCTGCATTAATATTCTAGTCACAATTCTTTCTCTAATGTATATCTATATCTGCACTGTGTTTTTGTACACACAATACCAGTACTCATATTCTTCCACCTCAAACAAATGTAGCCAATAACCATCTTAGAACACATGAGCTATGGGTGCAGGTAGGTAGGAAGTATCCAGGAACTTCCATCACTCTGAGTCCCACTGACTCATGAGTTTGTTCCTAAGATAAGGCACTCTCTGAGCTCTAAGTGATAGACACAATCAACAGGAAAATAGTCATCAACAGGAAGAACAGCACTGGGGCAAAGGACACACCTGCCCTGCTGATTCAGAGCCATACAAATCCTCTTGCACATAGTTCAGACTGTGAAGGTCCATATTCCAACTTCCTTTAGATGTACAACTTCACACTGACATTCACACCTATAGTCTTCTGCAGTGAAATGAACTTACCTGCAAAATCCAACAATGAAAAATTAATCTTGGGGGGAGTCTTGTCCTGAATATATGAATTGTTCAGGGATGAGTCACAAGGTACCTCTTCCACATTCTAAAACCATGACCATGCTTCATGGTACCAACTTGGCCTTCACTTATAGAATAAAGTGGCCAGTCTCACGGGGAAGTTCTTGTAGGTCTCTTCCTAAGCAGACTCATTGCTATCTTCCCTTCAAACTTTCCTCTTCAGGTCACAAATAAAGATCAGGATAAGTTCCACAAAGGATAGCATCCCTTCTGACCCTTGAACTCCCACCTGGTCAATACAATACAATTATATTTTAAATTCTATAGAAGATAATAAATTTTTATTTGATGTTGCTTTAGAGTTTGACAGGTGAGTTATATTGTCTTGGATCTGTTGTTAATTTATTTCTCAGTTAGGTATTCCATTTGTTCAGGTGCATTAGCTCTTTACTCGTGTAAGAGATGTAAACCTCCTCTTAAGGTTTGTATTTCCTATCATTTCTTCTAAAGATTTAAAAAAAATATATTATTGAATAACAACATTAATGGATCTAGGGAGAATATAGTTTTATGGCATGTGTTTTCTCTTCCCTCTTAGTCTAAACTTATATCAATACCTAATTTAATGTCATTGCAAATACCTAAATTTATTCGATTCTCTATCTTTTCATTTGCTCATAATTATTGAAAATAAAGTCATAAATATAATGGATAGAATAAAATATTTATTAATATTTATCTACAGACTAAAAGGGAGAAATGCTTGTTCCAACACACTATAGATAAATCTAGCAGGCTGTGATCACTGCATAGATAGTGACTGGAGTATGATGTCAACAGAGTCTATGATTGCATGGATTTCCCCATCTGAAAGTCATGTTATTTCTTCGTTGAAAAGAATTCCTATAGAGAGACTATCTTATTATTATATGGATGCATCCCTTGTTAATTAAAAAAAATCTATGGCCTGTAGAAAAGGGTGCAGTAGAAATTGGACATCTGGGAGGGAAAAAGAATTCTGCAGTAGATTCAGGCATGGGAGATCCACTTAGACAGGTGTGAAGATACAGAAGCAAGTACCTCAGCACAGGAAGCCTGGCCACATGGAAGAATGTAGATTAGAATAAGTAGGCTAAGTTATGGTGTAGTCAAAGAAGAGTCTTCCTACATAACCAACATATTTCTAAATATATTTTGAGTCTGGGTCTTATTTCTGGGAGTATGGGCCTGGGAAAAACTGGCATATATTTTTCAATTTCCACTAGCTATTTGTAAGTTATACATGGGAGAGTTCCCATGCTAACATGGATAGCTGTACTTACT
Organism: Montemys delectorum; assembly: GCA_019843815.1. Taxonomy (NCBI): domain Eukaryota; kingdom Metazoa; phylum Chordata; class Mammalia; order Rodentia; family Muridae; genus Montemys; species Montemys delectorum. Next base: position 5,846 of record JADRCD010142492.1, on the reverse strand, counting down.
GGTATCTAGCTTTTTTAAAAAAATATAAATGAATTATATGTCCCACTGATAGCTGTTAAAAATGAAAATTTCTACTAACCACTGCCCTTGCTAAAACACCTTCCCATTACTGACTGTTGCTTTAGGCAGCAAGCTGAACATTGGAAAAATGAATCATATAACAATATTGTTTAGTGACTTCATCCCTTTTACACTGTGAATTCATGTTGTACATGTTAGTTAAAATCCATGTTGTGGTTTTGAATGCTTGTGAGTAGGGTGCATGTGAGAGCCCCTCAGGATTTAGTAGAAACTTTCCTCCTGACATTTTATCTATGTCTGTTTCTACCCCTCTGCTGCCTCTACTAAGCAAATTTTTACTGAATACTATTATTCCCAGAATGTTTAGCTGAATGCAGACCAAGGTTTAACACCCAAAATACCTGAGTGAGTTGGCTGGTTTTGTGCTAATTTGACTCAATCTTGAGTTAACTTAAAGGAAGAGCTCTTCAATTGAGAAAATACCCCTCTAAGATTTGGCTGTAGGGAATTTTCTTAATTGGCGATTGATATAGGAAAGGAGAGCTCATTGTGAGTAATACCATACCTGGACTAGTGGTCCTAAGCAGGTTGAATAAGCCACGATAAGCAAGCCTGTCAGTGGCACCCCTCTGTAGCCTCTTCTCAAGCTCCAGACTTCAGGTCACTGCCCTTCTTGAGTTCCTGGCCTGACTTCCTTTGCTGATGAACAGCAATGTGGAAGTATAAATTGAATAAACCCTTTCCTTGATACTTGCTTTTTGTTTGTTTTGTTATTATTTGTTTGTTTGGTTGGTTGGTTAGTTTGGTTTGGTTTGGTTTGGTTGGTCATAATGTTCCTTTACATAAATAGAAACACTAAGAGAAATGACCAACTTAATTTTAGTAATGGCCTTTGATCACAGCAATTGAAACTAAATTAATATAACCAGCAAAAAAGGCAAAAATTAAATTTTGCTTGACTGTTTTACATACTTAAATGTGTACTAAAGAGTGCACCAACAGTTGTTAATATATAACTGGAAAGTTCCACCTTTTATTCACTGTGGTATGTGATTTACTGTTGGATGGAGTAATAAAAAGACCTAGGAAAATGATGAACTTTTTTCTTTTTGAAAACAGAGGAAATGAACTATCTCTATTTCCTCACTAAAGAGAATTAGATTCATCATTTCCTTACCACTAGTACTGAATCTTCAATTACAGAAGAGATGAACTGAAAGTATTCTACAACTCTGTGATCCCTCATCACCTACATAACAGTAACACAAAGTCAACTGGAAATGTAGTGGTTAACCCTTTTATTTTAAAGGCATTTTATGAGATTGTTTGTGAGCCAGTGGTCCATGACAGGGAACTTGGTAAGACTGAACAGGTTCAGAGAATTTGGCCCCTAGGTATCCACCTGAGATGGTAGGTGGATCTCTGTTCTCTACCAGTTTCCTGGCCTGGAACATGTGCCACACTCTCCACATAGGGAACGTTACCCATGGTCACACAAATGAAAACAGAGTTCTCCATGCTAATAAAGTATCAGATGGGCCCTAAGTATTTAGCCAATAAATGTCCCTTCTAAGACAGTCCACCCTGCAAAAGATATTTAATCTTGGGTCCAACCTGAGGAGGTGGTATGCATCCCTTTTCCCATGATGAGCAATCTATAAACAGTTTGAAACCAAGGACTGTCTTTCTTATCAAGAACCTCTATAGGGAGCATGGATAAAGCCTTCATCTATAGAGCTAAACTAAGTCTCCTGCAGAAGGGCCTTCCATGCTCCTGGGCAATAACTGGTAAGGACAATTGTCAGTGAGCTCCCCATTCCCAATTCCCGATGACCCAGTAGCATCTGGATGTCCAAGAGTTTGGGAACCCCAACCCCAATCAGCCTATGGGCCCTCCTCTGTTCTATCTCCTCCACACAATTTCCAGCATGGTCTGCATACCCAGGAGTCAGGCAATCACATTTTTGGCCTCAGCCTGTGTGGATTCCCACTTGAGCTGAGGCTTCCACCTTAGGCTGCATTTTCTCATCCCCTGAGCTGTATATTGGAGCTTCCCTCAAATGTAAAGTAAATGCAGCCTAGCATTCCAAGTTTTATCTGTATAAGTGGAGTTCACATACCTCAGTAGCAAGGCAGAACCCATAACCACAACTGTTGGAGTCCTAAGAGTCTACTATAAGACCTTCTGGAGGGAAAAATGATGAGAATATTTAAAACCTTATCCTTTATTGATGGTACAGAGAGGCTTTTCCTAGATTTAGATTTATTTATACATCATGGCCTCAAGATGAGAACAACTACTTAAATATAAAAATAAGGCATCACAATCTTCTCAGAAAAAGAAATTTGCTATAGCTTGTAACCTTGAAGAGGCATTATTTTGTTTTCCTGTTGGATCCCAAATGACTCCATCAAAAGTCACAGTTTAAAAGAAAACATGGTTTCAGAATTTGGTGTTTGTCCTACTGTATTTAGGAGTTGCTTCATGTTTTTGTTATTACTATCTCTTCCTTTCTCTTTCTAGGATTTGGGGCGTATACTCTCAATATTGTCTTGGCTTTTTTATTATTATGAGAACAAATTTGGGAGAATGTATTGAGTCTTGGAAGAAACTTTGGGCACTTGGACATTGTTGGGACTAATAAAGACTGCAGACTCTTAGATGGATTGAGTAGATTTTGCACTAACAGAGGAAATGCATCTTTAACGTATTGGAGTCTATGCTCAATAAGATGTGTTTGTTTGTAATGTTAATATGGGAAACTTATAATATCAAACAGGTTTTTATAAATCTGATGGGGACTAGTAATACCCATCTTTGGATATGCTCTTGGGATGTTTCTTAAATGATTTAGCTTGGTGTGTAAGATCCTGATGTGGATGGGAGTGTTCCAATGGCTTGAGATCCCAGATTAAACAAACTGAAGTGAGTGGAGGGATACAGAGTCACTGTCCAGAAATGGCAATGGGGCTACATTGCTGAGCACAACACCTACTCATTTCTTTGAATATAGAGAGGTTTGAGGTGGTGTCTACATGAAGCTTTTACCCCTACAGTTTAGTCTACTTCATGTGGGAAAGTACTCTGCATGCCACCAAAAGCAAACCTGGACATCAACCAAGACATAAAAATCTTGATCTACAATCTGTCATGCCTGCAAGATGTGCTGGGGCAATAGTTATGCAGAACTTGAGGGTGTGACCAACCAATGTCTGATTTAACTTGAGGTCCACACGACAAAACCATAATCAACACTGCTTGGATAGCCAGGAACTGGAAACTGATAGCCTAGAGATGTAGGGTAGACCCAAACATGACTAGCAAAAATAAAAATCAATGAAATGATTCCTAATGATATTCTGTTGTACTCATAGATCAGTGCAGTCAACATCAGAAGGGCTTTGTGGGTGCAAGACTTACAGCTATACTTTATGAGGTCAGAATCTAAATTAGAAGTCTCCATTTGCCATTCCCCTTCCCCTCATAGCTTGGGGAACCTCACGGAAGATGGGCAAGAAAGATTGTTGGAGTCCCAGCAGATGGAGGATACTAGGAGAACATGGTCAACTTGGCTGTTTCAAACTAAGAAGGGTCTATATGGGCTCACAGAGACTGATGCAGCAGGCATGGGTTCTACATGGATCTGCACCAGGTCCTCTGCATATTTTATAGTTATTAGTTTGGTGTTTTTGCGGGACTCCTAACAGTGGAAAAATATATATATATCTCTGACTCTTTTCCTTGCTCTTGGAACTCTTTTCTCCTATTGGATGCATTGTCCAGCCTCAATATTAGGGCTTTTGCCTTGTCTTACTCTATCTTGTTTTGTCCTGTTTAGTTGTTTTCTCTTGAAGGTCTACTCTTTTCTGAAGGGAAACACAGGAAGAATGAATTTGTAGGAGAAGGAATTGGGGGCAGATGGGAAGGGTGAAAGGAGGGGAAATTATGGTGTGGATGTGATGTACAAGAGAAGAATCTATTTTCAATTTTTAAAAATGGAGATAGTGAGCTGAACACCAATATTATTTGTTTTCTACTTCTTACTGTGAATTCAATAGGACCAAATTCACCCACCCATGCAACTGTGATATACCTTCTTTTATGGTCTCTTACTTTAGATTGTGAGGCACAATAAAATCTTCTTTTTCTAAGTTTCTGTAGTAAGGCATTATCTCAACACAATGATAAAAGTAAGTAAAGTAATTGTTTTGTGAATGCAAGTTCAAGAAGGCTAAATTAACACCCTAAGAATAAAACAATTAGTAGAAGGAGTCATAGGAAAGATGTAGTATTCCCTTTTGTTCCCACAGACATGAAACATGGTCTTACATAGAAGAATAGTTTTGTTGTTAGTTTTGGGTTTGGGTTTGGTTGTAGTTTTATGTTGTTCCTGCTGCTATTATTGTTTTACACCATGTAAAATATTTAACTTGGTGGTCTTCTACACCTAGATACTGAGTAGAGACTGAACAAATCAGTCCCCATAGGTTGGCTTCATTGCATTCCTCTACTCAATACTTAGGAATCTATGCAGTAGAGGAAAATGAAGTATTACAAGTGCTGAGGTGGTTGACAACTCCAAGGAAACTGAGTTTTTAGACATGTCAGAGATAATGTACATATGTGCTCAGACTGGCTGTCAGTTTGTAGAATCCTACATAAGCTCAAGATACACAAAAATCCCAACACAGAAATGGGAAATTGGACAGAATGTGGCACCCTTTAGAAGGTATTTGCAACTGATAGTTACTAGAAGAGGGAAAAATTAGCTTTCTTCAAAGGAGTAAAGTAGTTCAGTTTTGGGTTGTCCAACTACTCCTAAGCATTGCTTCAGCTCTCCTGTTACTAGACACCTTTGCTGAAAACCAATCACAATTGAATAATTTCTCAAAAGTGCCCATGGGATTCATTGAACTTGCATGCACATGATCCACCTCTAAGAGTGTTGTAATAGCCTTTTAAAGACATAAGTGAGATTTTGGTTAAGCATCCTTTGCAAGTGTAAGGTACTAATTAACCTTTAGGATATAGTGTGTCATAGTAAGGGTTTTACTGCTGTGAACAGACACAATACAGGAAGAAGATGATCTCCTAAAAAACAAACTTTAATAGAGTTGTACCTAGGCTTTCACAGGAAGTATGAGGAGCTGATGATTTGACCAGCCATTACTCTTCATACTTTACTTCAAGCTACATTCTTCATCATTTACAGTCTAAACAGGAAAAAATAAATGTCAAAAACATGAATGGTTATAATGAGGGACAGTTTGACAAAGGTTGTCCTCCTGAGAGCACAGTGTAAACTATAGATATTATTCATCTTTAGGCTGGAAGGAAACTTTGAATGGCAGTGTTCAAAGAAGCAGAGGCCAACATTGTGGATCCTGCCCAAACTGCAAGGGAAAGGGCTGGAAGAGTTGATGCTCCTGCAACCAAGTTTTTCCTCATTACTATCCTCTACATAATTGGATTGAGGGCTTCCCATACTGAATCTTTCCATTTCCCTTTAATATAATGTAAAGGAGCCATGGCTAATTCTGAGTATAGAAGACAATAAATAAAATGTATAATTGTGAAGAAAGAATGATTTGAGGCCCTTCTCTTTCATCTTTACCTCAGTCAAAAAGATTTAAAATAACTTAGTGATACCAGGCCAAGCACAAAGATGTTATTTTATCATCCACTTGTTTATCTGTTGGGGGACTCATTTCTTTTACTATATATAATATTGCTCCACAGTCTACACCCAGTCTTGGAAAGACTTGGAGTCCAGGTTCAAAGTCCTACTGCTTTTTCCTCCAGGACAACAGTGCTTCCTGCCCAG
>JADRCD010142484.1:0-12297 GCA_019843815.1 Montemys delectorum | reverse complement strand
ACACACACACACACACACACACACACACACACACACACACACACACATAAATGTAATAAATCTTAAGTCCAAAAGAAGCCATGCACAACTGTTTAGCCTTATGACTGGGGAAAAGCCAAACGGAACAGGCCTTCACCTGATAGTACATCAATTGGAGCGTGTTCAATTATCTTACAGAGAGTAACAAGTAAATTTACATGTTTCATAAGTGGCAATATCAGTGTTTGGTATTTTGTAAAGCAACTGATGAATGAACTCACTGTAAGAGAAAGAAAATATCTGTGGAGATCTAAGGATCTGACTAGAATTTCATGCTGAAATAAATATGAATATTGGTATATATCAGTAGAAACTTCTCACACTAAAATAGTGAGAGGGGGGTAGGGAATAGGGGAGTGGGAAGCAAAGTTAGATGATTCAGTGGACATTTTTCATCCCAGTATTTTGAAGGCCGAGCTATTCACAGGTCAACCAGTTCACATTGTGTGACTCTGCTGAAAAGGGCAAAAATAATAAAATAAATATTTTAACAAATTAGAGAGGAACCCACAAGCTGTAAGACAGTTGTAAAACTAACAAGAAATTAACATATGGACAAATTGGTTGAAGTAAAGAATGATAGGATATTCTATATAATTAGCTGCAGTTACCAATGCTCATTTCAAGGAAGTTCATAGAACACTATTAAAGACAATTATTAGATGTGTTCTATTCAGACTGAAAAACAATTGAAAACAAAAAAATGAAAGAAGCTGAGAAATAGGTGATGAACAACTCACGTTGTAGATCCAAGGCAGAACTGCAGTTGGCTTCTTCTCAGAAAACAGCAAGAAAGAAAACAAATGGAAAATATAGAGTTCCTTTTTCTTTTAAGGTGTGGGGTAGCTTTCACAATTTTTTTTTGCATCCTGTTTTGTTTCATTTCATGGGAAACCAAGTAGTTGAGAACCTGAATCAGAACCTTGTTCCAGAATTACTCTTTCTCTGCATAATTTGAAATTTTCAGCTGAATATAGAGAAAAATTAAACATGTATATTTTTACTTCTCTGTAAATAAGGACAATGTAAACATGAACTAAAATATATTGTATTTTTGATCTTCTGATTCTCAATACCTTAATATTTAAAGTGATACTGTAAATAAATATTTTATGAAAAATGTACTCAAATAATTGTTAGTTATAATTTATTATCAATAGATAATGTTTTTATTAGAAATATTATTTACTTATTTCTAGTAGATAATACATTTATTAGAAATAAATAATATTAGAAATAATATTAGAAATAATATTTCTAATATTATAAATAATAAATAATATATTTGTTAGAAATAAATACAGAAAATACTATGAGTTTTTCTCTAAACTAAAATCATGTGGAGGAAATATAGGCAGAAAGAGTTGTTGCTCAAACTGAGAGGATTCAAAATTAAATGATGACTCTGAAATTGAAACATTTGTATTTAAGCTTGCACATGTTTATTCCAAAATATATTTAATTTAATATGCAATGTATATAATTTTTGGCATAATGTTAGAAATGAATTTAATAGCATACAAATTCTATTGTTTTCCAGTCCTTAATTTTGATTTATGATTTCTATTTTAGATTATAAAACCTCAATAACCTCAAACATTTATATTATAACTAATATAATGTAATATCAATAACGTGTAATAGCCAGTAGTACTGACATGTCAAAAGTAATCGTGTTGGTGCAAGTCTGAAAAGATGTAAATGAATTATGTTTTAAATAAGCATATTCATATTTATAAGCAGTATGTGAAATTTCATTGCCATGCGGGGCTAATATTGAGCTTATACAATATTTCAATACAACTCATCAACTTAGCAACTTAAAAATTTAATTTCCTAGGACATTAAGATGTTATCACATTGGAAAAAGTTACAGACACACAACTGAACCTGCGGTTTGAATAACCAAACACCTTAAAGAGCACAAGTTAAGATTTATTGGAATCAGATACTGAATGTACCTTTGACACAGAACTTTCAGAGTTTTCTATGAACATACCTGTATTTTTTGAAATTCAATGAAAAGATCACTCACTATTTTTATGGTTAAATATATAGCTATAAAATGATATCAGATAGATGATTTGGCTTCATGTACTATATTTTCTTTCTTAATTTTGAGATCCATTGCTCCTGTCTACACTGAGATGTCTAATGAACAGTAGTAGGACCTTCCTATTTATTTCCATTAATTCCCCTGTCTTTCTCTTGGTCATGCTTGAAATGACATCTTACTCTCTGAATGGCATATCTGCGGCTGTATCTATGAAGTAATACACAGATATCGTACATGCACATAGGAAGAGAGGCTTGAAAATTGTCTTCATTTACCAGCAAGTCCAATTTCTCTCTTCTCATTCATTGTTACAGTCACTGGGAAAGGGTAAGGGAGAGGTATTTCACTCCTGCCAGGCATTTGAAAGAGTCGTGTTGCTTTTTACTTTAAGATGATGAGATTGTCCTATCTGCCTCACAGAGATAATATTTCAAGATGCAACCTCCTCAGTCAACACCAAATGCACAAATATCTCTACTTAAGGATGTGCTTTGTTCTTTCCTCTTGCATCATAACCAGTAGTGATGCTTATGATGCCCTGAGGGATATGAAGGCAAGTAGTGTGTTGGAGATGGCAGGTTATTTTCATTTCTTCTGGAATAGGTCAAATAGAACAAATGGTTTTAAGATTGATGGATTTGAAGAATTTCCACAACAGTGGGAAAGAGGTGCTTTTTCTGGTTTTCTACCCTTATCTGTGATAATTTAATGTAAAAGTATTATAACTTAGATGCTGAGAATATTAGGTACATGGCTATGCATGCGGATATAATTAGTTGTTTAAGGAGAACTATCAGGCCTTGTAAACTGCGTCCTTTGAGCACATCCATCAGAAGCAACAATGACTATGAGAGACTCTTGAGATTGGGCTTGTTGGCTGGTGATGTTCCCTTAAGTGGGTACGTTTTTCTCCAGCAAAGGTTTATGCTAGGTATGGCCATGGTTTGTGCAGCATGTCCCCAACAGCCAAGTCTGATGGATGGAGAAGGAACAGTGAAAGCTACATTCATCGTGACAACCTGAGCTAGTGAGCTGAACGGACTAAGTTAGGTTCTACTGAGTTCATTAGGAAGAAAGAAATGTGAGAATCTATGCAATGGCAGAGGCTTACAAGGAGCTGATTAAGTTAGCTTCCCCTGTTCACGCTTTGTAGCCAACTGCTGGTGATGAGTTAAAAACTGTATTGAAAAAAAAGTACAAAGTTTAAAACCAAAAGATTTCCTATGGGGGCACAGGGATGCTCTCAAAGCCCCAGAGGTCATAATGATGTTTGCAGGATGTAATAGATACATCCTGCAAATAGAACCTTTTTATACTGCATTAATCTTTGGTTATGTTTGATCTCACTTTTAAGTGTGGACTTCTGGGCTTACCTGACAACTTGCTGAGATTATGTGATAAGAGACTTTAACTCTTTGTTATTGGGTGGTGATTAGGCTCCTGCTTATCTTCTGGAAAAGAGTTTATTATATAGAAGTAATGCTGATCTCTGAGTGTTTTGCAGATTTGTAAAGCCATTGGTAAGATAACCAGATACAATGGTACTTCTATTTACTTTATAACCCTGCAGGGGCTGGGTTAATTAAAAGATAATATGGGTTGTTAAAACAATAGCAACAGAGTTTAAATACAAAGATTTCCTACAGGGGTAAAATAGGTGCTCCCAGTGGTTAGTGAACTAAAGTCTCAATGTCAAGATTGTACTTATTCCTCTGAGTTGTTGGCCAGGGAAGCCCCTGAGGTTCCATAAACCATACCTATTCCTACTGCTGTTGGTTGTATGACAGAATTAGATAGTAAAACCATATTGCTGAAATCTCCATATGTGCATGCTTAAACTACAGAACATGTGGGAATAAAGCTGGTACTGAACTGGAAATTCCTGTCCTGATGAATGAATTTCATTGTGTCAGAAAGCACTCCACTATACAGGATGCTAGTGGAGAACAGTCATTCAATCCCTACAGTGCTATGGACCCTGTGTGCTAAAATACTGATTTGCGAGACAGGATTTGCCTGTTTCTGTAATAGCGGTCCTTCTACTATGAGAAAGACCAACAGTTTTCAGGTTGAATTTGCATCCTGCTCTGCAAGAGGGAGTTCATATCCAGTACTGTAAACCAGGACAAAACATACGGCTGGGAGATCAAAAGACCTGATGTGGAAACAACACCTATTATTTTACTAGATCGATGTGATGTGCTTGTTCAAATGCCACCTAAACATTAGTCTTTAGGTCCATACATTACCACTGTTGTCAAGTCAATCTCATTATGACTGGTGAAGCTCCTGAGTACAAGGGAAGATGGACTACTTCTTAGCCATAGGTAGACATCTACAGATACCCCTTCCAAGGCTCTAGCAACAATGTTTGGGAGGGTGTAGAGAAATGTAAGACATGAAGAGTGGGTAGAGTGTTGTAACCTAACCGTGTCCTCTGTGATTGAAACACTCCATCCTATAAAAAAATCCTTAAGCAGCAAAGGAAAACACTCAAAATAGCTTCCTGAAGAGCAAGAAACTGTGCATTTTTGTCTTAGGGTTTTATTGCTGTAAACTGACACTATGCCCAAGGCAACTATTATAACATTTATCAGGTTCAGAGAGCTTCAGTCCATTATCATCAAGGTGGGAATATGGCAGCATTCTGAAAGGCATGATCCAAGAGGAGCTGAGAGTTCTACATCTTCATCTGAAAGATGCCAGGAGAAGACTGGGTTCAGGCAGCTAGGGCAGGGGTATTAAAGCCCATGCCCAGTGTGACATACCTACTCCATCAAGGTCATACCTCCTAATCATGCTGTTCTTGAGCCAAGAATATACAAACCATCACAATTCTCTAGACCTCTCCTTGTCAGAATAAAATGAAATCTGAGAATACTTATCAGAGGAATATAGCAGAATCAGAGGAAATCTAGACCTCTCCTTGTCAGAATAAAATGAAATCTGAGAATACTTATCAGAGGAATACAGAGGAATCAGAGGAAACTGAGCTGAAAAGAGAGGAGGTGTGATGTAAAGAAAACTCTGAGATCAATCCAGTAACCTGGATGAACAAAAATCAGTCTAGGTACCTTAATTGTATTTAAAACAAATTGGAAAGGTCATGTACCAACTTCTTGACCTACCTAAAGGCTGAGAAGTTTGTTCCAGGTCCCCAGCATTATTCACTGTTACTCATTCTTTTGGGCTTTGCTAATACACCTGCTGTCATTGAGTCACTCTCCTTCCGTAGGTAACCTATATTTCTGTCAGTAACCCAGTAAAACTTATGGATTCACCAAGTTGGATTTTGGTGGTATCTGTACTTTGATGTATGGTGGGATCCATGTCTGAAGTAGATGTGTATAGCCCCCTCCCTGGGAAAAAAAATTGTCACAAAACTGTGAGAAGATTTGGAATATAGGAAAGAATGAGGGAAATGATGTATTATTATAATATCTAAAAACTGAAAGATTATTTTTTGAATTTGTTTCTGTAGTGGATTACATTGATGGAGTTTACCATATTGAATAATCCCTGCATCCCTGGGATGAAGCCTACTTCACTGTGGTGAATGATGTTTTTGATGTGTTCTTGGACTCAGTTTACCAGAATTTTGTTGAGTATTTTTATTTTAATATTCATAAATGATATTGGTCTGAAGTTCTCTTTCCTTTTTGGGTCTTTGTATGGTTTAGGTATCAGAGTAACTGTGCTTTCATAGAATGAATTTGGCAGTGTTCCTTCTGTTTTTATTTTGTGGAATAGTTTGAGGAGTACTAGTGTTAGATCTTCTTTGAAGATCTGGTAGAATTCTGCACTAAAACCATCTGGCCTTGGGCTTTTATTTGTTGGGATTTTTAAAATAACTTCTTCTATTTCCTTAGGGGTATGAGACTGTCTAGATAGTTTACCTGATCATCATTTAATTTTTTCACATATTGTCTGTCTAGAAAATTATCCATTTCATCTAGATACTACCGTTTTTGTCGAGTGTAGACTCTTGCATTTAGAAATGATGTACTGAATTCTTCTGTTTCTATTATTGTCTTCCTTTTCATTACTGATTTTGTTATTTTGGACAATGACTTTGAGTCTTTTAGTTGGTTTGTCTATCTTGTTGATTTTTTCAAACAATCAACTCTTGTTTTTTGTTTTTGTTTTTGTTATTATTATTCTTTGTATTCTTCTCTCTGTTTCTAGTTGATTGATTTCAGTGTTGAGTTTGACTATTTTCTGCTATCTATTGCTCCTGGATGTGTTTACTTGTTCTTGTTCTAGAGCTTTCAGGTGTGCTGTTAAGTTGCTAAAATAGGATTCTTCAATTTCTTTAAGAAGACACTTAGTGCTATCAGTTTTTCTCTTAACACTGTTTTTATTTTGTCCCATAAGTTTCAGTATGTTGTGCTTTCATTTTTATTGAATTATAGAAAGTCTCTTATTTCTTTCTTTATTGTACCCCTGAACAATATATTATTGAGTAGAGTTGTGCAGTTTCTATGAGTATGTGGGCTTTCTGATGTTTCTGTTGTTGTTGAAGTCCAGCCTCAGTCTGTAATAATCTGATAGAACGCAAAGGGTTGTTTCAATCTTCTTTGTATGCATAGATACTTGGTTTATGTCTGATTATACAGTCAATTTTGTAGAACTTTCCCCAAGGTGCTGAGAAGATGGAGAATTCTTTTATGCTGGGGTGAAATATTCTATAAATATCTGTTAAATACATCTGGTTCATAATTTCTTTTAATTTCACTGTATATATTTAGTTTCTGTTTCAATGATCTTTCTGTTGATAAGAATGGGGTAGTGAAGTCTTCCTCTACTATTCTGTGTGACTCATTGTCTGTTTTGGACTTAATAAAGTTTCTTTCATGAATGTGCATGCCCTTGCATTTGGAGCATGTTTAGAATTCATACTTCATCTTGGTGGATTTTTCTTTCGATGAGTATGATGATTCGATGATCCTTTCCCGTCTCTTTTGAGGTAATCTCATTAGATGCTGAAGAAGCCTTTGAAAAAATCTAATACTTTCACATAAAAAGTCTTGGAGCGATCAGAAATGTAAGGCACATACCTAAATATAATAAAAACAATATAAAGTAAGTCAATAGCCAACCTCAAATTAAATGGAAAGAAACATGAAACAATTCCATTAATATCAGGTATAAGACAAGATTGCTCACTCTCTCCCTATCTATTCAATATAGTACATGAAGTTCTAGGTAGAGCAATAAAAAAACAAAGGGAGATCAAATGGATATAAATTGGAAAGGAAGAAGACAAGGAATCACTATTCCTTGATGATATGAAACTATACAGAAGTAGTCCCCAAAATTCTACCAGAGAACTGCTACCACTTATAAGTATGTTTAGTGAAGTAGTGGCTATAAAATTAACTCAAGAAAATCAGTAGCTTTCCTTTATACAAATGATAAATGGGCTGATAAAAAAATTAAGGAAACATCACCCTTCACATATTTAAAGTATAACTCTAAGTAAGCAAGTGAAATATCTACACTATGAGAACTTCAAATCACTGAAGAAAGAAATTGAAGAAGACCTTAGAAGAAAAAAAATTGAAGAAGACCTTAGAAATTGGAAAGATCTCCCACACTCATGGACCAGAAGTTAAAATGGCCCTCTTACCAAAAGCAATCTAAATATTCAATACAATTCCCATAAAATTTTCAACATTTTTTTTACTGTCATTGAAGGAACAATTCTCAATTTCACATAAAAAATAACAACAGCAGCAGCAGCAACAACAACAAATCCTGATACCAAAACAATCTGAACAGTATAAAAAAATTCTGGAGGAATCACCATCCATGACCTTTATCTGTACCAAAGTGCAATAAAGGGGAAGGGGTAGAATAGTGGCTTTACAGGGGGGACCAGGAAAGGGATTAACATTTAAAATGTAAATAAAATATCTAATTAAAAAAGAAAATGTGCATGGTATTGGTATATAAAGAAACACATTTCTCAATGGAATCAAACTGAAGACCCAAAAATAAATTCAAATACCTATGGACACTTGATCTTTGTCAAAGAAGCCAAAACCACACAGTGGAATAAAAGAAAACATATTCAACAAATGGTGTTTGTCTAACTGGAAGTCAGCATGTATAAGAATGCAAATTGAACCATATTCATCATCTTACACAAAGCTCAAGTCCAAGTGGATTAAGAACCTCAACATAAAACCAGATACACTGAATCTAAAAGAAGATAAAGTAAGAAATGGTCTTGAATGCATTTATATAGGAGACAATTTCCTGGCTCAGGCTCTAAGATCAACAGTTGATAACTGGGACCTCCTGAAACGGAATAGCATTTGTAGGGCAAAGGATACTGTCAGTAGGATAAAATGGTAGCCTACAGACTGGGAAAAGATGTACTCTAACCCTACATCTCATAGAGGGTAGGGTTAACCATACCAACTTGAGACTATTCTATGGACAAACATCAATCTCTAATACTATTTATGATACTCTGTTATGCTTGCAGAAAGGTGTTTAGCATATCTGTCCTCTGAGAGGCTTTATCTACCAGCTAACTCAGACAGATGCAGAGACACACAGCCAAACAGAGGATGGAGCTTGGGCACTCTTATGGAAGAATAGCGGCAAGAATTGTAGGTCATGAAGGGGATAGGCACTCCATAGGAAGACCAACAGTGTCAACTAACCTAGATTTTTGGGGTTATCAGAGACTGAACCAATCAAGAACAAACATAGACTGGACCTAGGCCTCTCTACAAGTATGTTGAAGCCCAAAAGCCCCTGGCATCTCCGTCTCCATCTTGTCCCTGGTCCATCATCTATTAACTAACACTCTTTTGTCTCTTCCACTATCTTGCTTCTGTCCCTGCAATTGACTAAGGCCATTTTATGATAGGGTGCTTTCTGGATACTTTTCAATGAGGACATTTCTTTCAGGACATTTTACAATGTGGAGATTACATTTATTCTGATATGTAACCAAACAATAATGTGAGTTTGGCCCGTGTACCTGGGCAAATACCTTTGTGGTCTGGAATTTTAAATAGTCACTTTCCCTAGAGTAAATTGGGACTTGATGAGAATATTTTGTCTTGTCTACTTCCTTCACGTCTCCTGTTCCCAAATTTGTAGTTGCAGCTCCCTCTTCTCAAGAACTTCATTGTTTAAGTCCTGCAGGTCACGGCATACATATATAGCAGATGTACAGCTTGACTTTCATATAGGTCCTGAACAATTAGAGTGGGATCGATCCCAAAAGCTGTTACCTGTATGGAGAATATGTTCTTCTCTTGTACAATGACTGCCTTGTCTGGTTTCAGTGGGAGAGGATGTGCGTAGCCTTACAGAGTCTCGATGTGCCAGGCAGGGCTGAGGGATATATAGCAGGACTCTCAGTACCTAAGAGGAGAAGGATTGGGGAACATCCAAGGATTGTGGAAATGGGTAACCTGGAGAGAGACAATGAAGGGAGTGTAACATGAATAAGTAAAATAAAATAAAAAACAAATCAAAAACTCAAGTGACAGCACATGCTGGCAAGGATGTGGAGAAGGTCAACACTTTGCTATTACTGGTGGAATTGCAAAGTTGTTCAACCACTCTGGAAATCAATCTGGTGGTTCCTCAGAAAATTGGAAATAGATATACCTTAAGACCCATCTATACAACTCCTGGGTAGACCCAAAAGATGCTCTACCATACCACCAGGACACATGCTCTACTATGTTCCTAAATCAGCCTTATCCATTGTAGCCAGAAACTGGAAGCAATCCACATGTGTTTCAAACTAGAAATGGATACAAAACATGTGGTTCATTTAGACAATGGAATACTATTCGGCTCTTAAAAGCAAGAACATGAATTTCAGAAGCAAATGGATGGAACTAGAAAATATCCTCCTGAGTGAGGTAACACAGACCCAAAAGGACATTCAAATTAAGTACTCACTGGTAAGTAGCCAAAGGGTTAAGAATATCCATGATACATTCCCACAGACCCAAAGAAGTTAAACAAGAAGGAAGGTCCAAGTGAGGATGCTTAAATCCCACTTAGTAGGGAGAGCAAAATAATAATTGGAGACAGAGGGAATGATGGACCTGGGTTGTTGAGGGAAGGGAGAGGGAATAAACTGGGCAGGATTATGTATGTGGAGGAGACAGGAGAGGGGCTCAGCAGTCCATGAGAATGAAGGGAAATGAACTGCTGCTAGGGGTGGATGTTGGGGGATCCTCTTGAAAATTCCATGGTCCTGGGATTAGAGAGGATCCCAGGACTCAAAGTGGGTGACCTTAGCTCAAAATACAACAGTAGGGATATGGAACCTGAAAAAACTTCCTCTAGTAGTCAGACAAGAACATCAACACACATCTAAAATGCTTGGCCTAAAAGCATTACTCCTGTCTGGAAGAAATACAGGGACAAAAATGGAGTGGAGACTGACAATTGGCTTGCCCAACTTGTGATCCATCCCATGTGTGAACACCAATACTTGACGTTATTACTCAGGCCATGTTGTGTTTGCAGACAGGAGCCTAGCATGGCTGTCCTCTGAGAGGCTCTACCAGCTGCTGACTGAGTCAGATGCAGACACAGCCATGCATTGGAAGGAGGTTGGAGACCCCTATGTAAGAGTTAGGGCAAGGGTTGAAGGAACTGAAGGGAGTGGCAACCGCATAGAAAGAATAACAATATCAAGTAATCTGAACCAGTGAGAGTTCCCAGAATTGGAGCCGCCAACTAAAGACCTTTTAGTGGCTGGTCCAAGGCCACTGAAACTAATGTAGCAGAGGGCTGCTTTGTCTGTCCTTAGTGAGTGGGGGAGGATGTGTCTAATCCTGTAGAGATGCTCTAGGGTGGAGGAGATACCATGGAGTACTCTTTCAAAGGCAAAGAGGAGGAGGATGGGAGGAAAAACTCTGTAAGGGGAGAGGAATAGGAGGATATGAATTGAGATGTAAATAAATAAAATAATTAATTAATAGAAAGTAAAAGATAATAGAAGAAGAAAAGTGAATTTGTCCCCTCTCTCCAAATGTGAGATTCAACCAATATTCAATCATTTTAAATAATGTACTGGATTATAAACTATGTATCAAATAAAGATTCATTAATCACGTTTTTGTGCATGTTTGTATGTGTAAGGAAAGTTATTGTCCAAGTAATGACAGATGCCTAGAACAGGACTGCCCAGAACTACATTACTGTATGCCAAAACAGTTTAGATTTTATTCCAAAACTAGAGCAGATCACACAAATATGTTAATTTAACAATAGAAATTCATATTACTTTCATGAAACTGACAGCAGCTGTGTCTCAGAAGCATTCGAATTAAATTTGACATAAATTATATATGTCGAATTATATGGCATATAGAACAATCAGGGAAAATAAAAAGTCTCAAATGTCTTTCATTGTTAGTATAATATATGTCTGAGGACCATGAAGCATTACACTTAATTGGAGACCATGTTTTTCACGTGATTCCACTTTCTAATAAATTGGATGGAATGGTGAGAGTTATAGGGGACATTTTGAGAGGAGAGACTGAGATAAGATTTCAGACAGAACAGATTATATAATATAGGATATCCTCAAATAATGAAAATATTTAATATAGTTACTTCTTAAAATTTCTTAAAATCAAATATATGTTGAGTGCATAGTAGGAAAGAAAAGCTTTACCAATATTGAATATTGATAATAGCTTGCTATATTCTCTTATATTTTGTTTTTGAAAAAAAAACAGGAAATATGTGAATGAAAGAGCTGTCTTGTTCTGTAGAAACTTTAGGTAGTTTCTCCATAAAATGTGACTGATATAAAGATAGTTAAAATGTACATGTCTTAGTTAACAAATTCCATCATTGTAAAGAAGGAATAATACTTAGTCTCGTGTCATCTTACAATAGCTTGAAACTTAGAGGATAAAAAAAAAATTGTACACTTACCTTTCATTCACTTTAAATTTTTCTTCACATTTTAATCAAAAATCTATGATTTCCATCTCCCCTTCTTCCCTCCAATCCCACTTACGTCTCTCTCTCAGGATATCTCAAATTGATAATTATTTCCATTAAATTTTGTTACATTTTTGTTATCGGTGAGTAACTATCATTTTCAGGGTTTTGAGGACAGTAAAAGAGTTGTGGATTAAAATGGTGTCCCGTGTCTGGCCTGCCACAGGGCTAGGGTTGCTCATGGAGACAGACCAGGA
>JADRCD010142479.1:325-17609 GCA_019843815.1 Montemys delectorum | reverse complement strand
AAAAAAAAAAGCTTTATTTAGTGCTGTATCTAGTAAAGTCTCCATGTATTATGTTAAATGATTATTTCAGGCTTGTAGGGATTGCTCAAGTAGTTACGAAAAAAAGTACTGCAAAGTTTTAGTATGTCTAGAAAAGCAACAACAGCAACAACAATGAAAACCAGCAACAACAACAGAAGCCAACCCCAAGCCAAATGTTACATTAAGGAAACAAAATCCCAAACTAAAACCCCAACAGTTTTTAAATCGGCCACTGTTTACTGGTGGGTCCCAACTCCTAAAGTAAGAAGGTTAAACAATCCTTTCTAAGATCATCAGAAAGCATAGGTATTCACATCATGATTCATAACAGTAGCAGAGTTACAGTTATAAAGTAGCAATGATGGAATTTTATGGTTGTGGTCACCACAATATGAGAAAGTGTATTGAAAGATCATAACATTCAGAAGATTAAGAACCTCTGCTAGACTGTATCCACAGTGAAGGCAATATACAGTCTTTTCTCATGAATGTATCTTCTTATTTCACATTGATTTCTTTAAAAATTTTTTGCCTTAATATAGGCTGTCACACAATCCATTCTTTATGTAAAGAGAGGCACACACACACACACACACACACAAATACACACACACACACACACGCACACACACTTTGAGATATGCTGTGTAACCCAGGCTGGTTTTAAACACAAGAAAATCTCCTGCCTTAGTCCTTCTCCAGTGCTGAAATTAAAGACATGTACCAGTACACTACACTTAAACTAAGTTTGTTTCAAAGCAAACCAGAGAACAAGAAAAGTCATCGCAAGATTTAAGCAATTATTTTCTTTTGTTTTTTTGTTTTGTCTCATGAGTACTGCTCCATATAAAATATGCATTGCTTTTTTTATAGGAAAAGAATCATAAAATACAAATGTCTTTGAGGAAAAGGAGGTATTTGTATTTTATTCTTATAAGCTTTCATTTGACCTGAGTTTTGGTCTTGTTTTTTCCCTTTATCTAACCATTATTATATTCTTTTACCATGTATTTTATATTCCAACCAAACTGCATCTGTCACATTCCTAACTTACATAGTTCATGCCTGCCTGGAACGTATAATTTAGCCCAAAAATTCACAATGGTGAATTCTCCATTTTCTACCAACCTTTTCAAATGTGTCTCTAAAGCTAACGTCTCCCTTAGCAGAACACGACAACACAGATCTGTAATCCCAGTAATTTAGTGACAGAGATGAGAGGGTTTTCAGATGTTTGAATCTAGCTTACAGTACATAGCAAGGGTCAGAACCGTCTGACAGCCAGACAGACAGACAAAACAAGACAAGACAGACAGACAGACAAGTAGGTAGGAAGAGAGCTAGATAGATATGTAAGTAGATAATAGATTAGATGATAAATAGATAATAGACAGTAGGTAGATGATAGATGATAGATAGATGGTAGATATAGATGACAGATACATAGGATAGGCAGAAGATAGATGATCAATATAGGTAGATAATAGATAGATGATAGATAGATATGATAGATATTGAAAAAAATGTTTTCAAATTCTGTAGGCTAAGTTCACTCTGCTCATGTTTTAAGTTGCTGTAAAGAAACCTTGAATTTCACACAACTCCATTTGTCAGCTCTGGGGATTATTCCTAGTTACTAGAACCAGTTTTTTTTGGAAAATATCTGTCAATTGCTATATCTTAATATTTCCTTGTGGGTATTCTCTAACAGTTTTAGAATTTGGAGTATTACATCAAACTATTATTTTTATTTTGAACTTGTAAAGGGTAGAAAATATGGGCCTAGTTTCATTGTTTTATATGTGGACATTTAGTTTTCAAAATTCCTTGGTTGAGGAGGACGTATTTTCTTCAGTATATATTTTGGAGATTTATGGTGGTTAATTTTGATTGTCAACTTGATAGAACCTAGAATCATCAGGGAAACAAATCTTCTGTCATACCAGTGAAAGATTATCTAGAGCAGGTTAACTGAGATCAGAAACCCAAACAGGATGCTACCTAACCATGGGGTGTGTTTGCAAATGGAATGGCAAAAAGAGTGGTGGGGAGTTTGAAACTTGGTCAAGAGTGCATGTCAAATACTGTAAGTAGAGTTCTCTGGGTCATTCTAGTTGGAGCATGTAAAACAAAAATGCTGAGTGAAATGCTCACAGAGAGGAATGATGATTCTAATGGGAAATAAGACAGATGTCATTCTAGTTGCATGTTGGCAAATAATCTAGCTGTATGTGGCCCATGTCCTGAGACCTTGAATAAGACTGAATTCTAAGTAATGGACTAATGTATGTGACAGAGAAAATTTTAAGGTAGGATAATATTCTGGCTGTGCTATGGTTGCCTACAACTTTTACCCAATCCTACATTAAAGAAGCAAATGAGAGGGGTGGGCATTTGTTACAAATATGCACTTTATCAAGAAAGGAAGCACAGGAAAGATTGAAGTTGCAGACAAAGCACAAGATGAGAAGAGTCAGTAATGAGCCTGCTCTACATTGAGACAGGTTTAGTGGTGCCCAGACAGCAAGTCTCTAGTCAATGTGAAAACTTAAACTCACTTGAAAGGAGTCTGAAATGGAAAGACAGCCAAGGGATTTGCTTGTCTAGGAATGTGTTTTCATGGATAGCCATCAAGACACAGAGATATTACTACATCCTTGGTCCAAAGGAGCGAGGTCCATCCTGAGTTGGCAGAAGAACTTGTTAAAACGGTCCATACAGTATTTGTTGTGTAGGCATGAAATATGTGTGGTCTTGGAGTATGTGGAGGTTTGTCCCCATGTTGTCAGAGAGTCACTAAGGTAAGGGAGTAAGATAGAAAAGAAACATAGTTATGTGAAAGAAAGGAAAGGAAGATGACTGGAGAAGGATGCTGTGAAGGGTTGGAGAAAGAGTAGGACATTGGGTAAAAGCTTTCTCAGACTTGAAAAAACATACACAATTAAATAAGTTTAGTAAGGGAAATAAAAGTGTAAACACTTTTTAAAGTAAACAGTAAAATAAGTTCTAAATATTGCTAAAAATGTAGTTGAAAGAAAATAATAGAAAAACACAGGTAATAAAAATTTTCCAATAATAAAAAGTAAAAAAAAAAAAATGAGATTAAGGAAATGCATGGAGGAAGACAAAAACAGAAACAAAATACTTTAAGTAGTAGAATAAAGCAAAATTACTCCAAAAGGATGGTAAATAGAAAGGAATCATAAAGTAAATAGGACAAAACAAAGTGTTGGTGTAAGTTATTTCTGGGTCTGGAACAATTGGGACAGAGGACCAGCGGAACTCATCTCAGACTCTTTTCTTCCCTATCATTTATATTGGTGCTGAACTTGTATTGATCAAATGTCAATATTGCTTTCTTTCTAGTTGCTACCTTTTGTTGCATACCATAGGCCTCTACAGGCACACTTAACCTTGCAATCTGTAGGCACATTCTCCTACCTTCTCTAGACTCCTCTTGGCAGTATAATGTTCTAGCCAGTAAGTGTCTCTGCAGTGTATTGAGAATGGGATAAGCAACCACAGCACTAAGATGCGTGTAACTGGATCTGTCTTTGCACTTCCAAGATCCACTAAGCAGTCATCACTGTCCTGAAGGGATGTCTTTGTGGATGTCTAGCCTAATAGTTCTTTGGAACTCTTCGATGCTAAAACAAATGAATCTTATGACAGACCAATGTTAGTAGAGGTTGACTTAATTAATCCCCTGCTGTTAAGATCAGGGCTATCAGTTGGGCTACCAGAGCTAGTCCTGTTGACAGGATCTGCACTCAGACACTGAGGGCCAACTTTCCAATGCATTATCTGCACCTCCTGTACTCCACCACTGTCTTCCTCTGCTCTCATAGTATATTGATTGTACCATGATGAACCAGGCCTCCTGACAAAATTATTCCCTGATCTCCAGGCTGGTGAATAGATCCATTTTAAATGCTAGGCACTCTCTCAAGAGATAGCTCCAACCTTCCCAGCCTAGGAAAGTGACCAGGGTTCAATTCCTCTCTGTTTCTGAGCCTCTAAAGGAATTACTTTCTCAATGAGACTTGTAACTGTATTTGAGGCTACCAAAATCATGGGTCTGTCCTGTAGGTAGAACTAGTCATGTCTTTTCAGGAGGGTCAGCTTTTAGATAAGGCTCCTGTTTCCTCCCCATGCCAATGAGCTGAGCCACTGGGTTTGTATTGCAGTTAGTTGTCTGGGTCAGTTTCTTTTTCTGCCCTTGTGTTTCTCTTTACTTTTCAGTGGCCCTACCACCCACAAGGTGCATGTCTGAAGTTCTTTCTCTCTATGGTCCATTCTTTATTATCCTGGCTGCTCTCCTCCACATCATGCCAGAATCAGTGTCCAGGCTGTCATCTTATCTGGAAATCTCAGAAGCACAGGATTAATTAAACAAATACCTGGAGGTTTGTTACTTGGCAACAGATCATTAGCTTAGGTTTCTATGATGTGCATATCAAATACAATTATAATTGTTTTTTATAACATTTAAGAGTATACAAACAAAACATAGACACAGAAGTATGAGTGGTGTGGAACTCATTGAGAAAGGTGCTGGAGGGGCGGGTAGGGGACTACGGGGCAGGACTGGAGGAGGAATAGAAGTAACTAAAATCATTATATAAACGCA
The DNA here is from genome assembly GCA_019843815.1 of Montemys delectorum. NCBI lineage: Eukaryota > Metazoa > Chordata > Mammalia > Rodentia > Muridae > Montemys > Montemys delectorum. The sequence continues at coordinate 12,958 of JADRCD010142479.1, read as the reverse complement.
CAAAACTGTCAAACAATCTTAGATAACTGGAAAAATATAAAAATTAAAACAAACTGATTCTCAAAATAATAGTTTATAAAGTAATTCCATATGTATTGTCTCATTTGATATTGTCAATCCTATGAAGTGGCATGGAAAGACTATTTCCATAGTACCTATGAAACAAAACTTTGAGACTGAAAAGATCCATCCAGGGTCACAACCTAATACAAACTGAAGCCAATACTAAATCCTATAATTTCTGCCTTAAACAATTGTTTCCTGCTATATAGCATGTCTTAAAAACAAATCTCTAATATATACATCTTAATAATAATAATCAAACAGATCTCTTCCCAGCTACCACCACCTTCCCTTTATCAATAGATGGGGTTCTGCTGTACTCTATGACACCACTGATTAAGTCTTCAAGGGAACAGATTACATTTGATAGCAAAAACAAAACAACCCCCCCAAAAAACCCCAAATACACAAACCACAGCAACAACAAAAACAACAACCAACAAACCAATCACACAAACAAAAACCTGGAAAATTCTAACACGTTTAGGCCAAACTTTATTTCCCTCAGTGATTTACTATCAACTCTATGGAATGTGGTTCTATGTTTATCTAAGACTTCAATTGTGAACGTATCTTTTTTCCCTACTAACTCTCTCTTTTAAGCTGAAACTCAAGCTGAGGAAAGGGGTCAGTTAATAAAGTGTTTGCTGCTGTGTAAGCTTAAGGACCTGACTCAAATCCCTCAACCCCACGAAAAAGAAGCCAATTGCCAATCTGAAAAGTTCCTCTGAACCCTGGTGCTAGAAGTAGCACTGGGCAGTGAAGACCCCAGGATCCCCTGATCTCTCGTAGGCCAGCCAGTCTATCCAGTAAGCTCCACATTCAATGAAAAACCTTTCTCTAAATAAGGTGGACAGTGATAGAGGAAAAATCCTTGGTGTTGACCTCTGTCCCTCAAACATGTACACACAAATATGCACACCTGTATACATACACAAATCAAACAGACAATACAGATAAGCTTTGAAAAATCCAGCCAAATAACTTTAATTTTACAAAAACCCATATTTTTAATATTTTTTCCACTGAAGATACCATTTAAACTTAACTTAGAATATGATTTTCTATTATAATTTTGAAATGTTTACTAAAGTGTCTAGACATCTCAGACAGTACCCATTTCTCACTGATTGGTTATTACGTTTGTTTGTCTACACTGTCATGAATGTATGCATGTGATTATTCACACGCCCCTTTCCCAGACTCCTCTACCATCTCCTCTCTCCTTATTAATCATATCTCCTTCCCACCAATCTGTTTTCCAGATTCATTACTTTCAGGATTTTTTTTTTTTGTGACCAATTTTGTAGGGACATCAGCGTAAGCATTGGATTGGTACTATCCACTCTAGCCTGGTGAGATCATTATTAGATTTACAACCAAAGGTAATGACTTCCTGTTTCTCTGAATCTATCAGTAGCAACTAGTTAAGCAGTGAAGAGCAGGGCTCTGAGAATCCTCTCTCTATCCATCTCAGATACTTTTTATAGAAATGTCTTCCAAAGTTAGTGCTTGGGTAGGATGTGATACTAATTACAACCCTCACAGAATTCTAACTTCTATATTTTTCCAAAAAAAAATACCTTCCTAGTATTTAACATTTTTAAAAATCCTTAAATCACCTGAATTAACTATATGCACATAGACTTAATCAGTTATCCCCTCATGCTGGGGTCTGAATGTATCTCTCAAATTCCTGTGTTTGAAACTTGATACCCAGTGCATCAGGGTTGGGTGATGGGACCTTTAGGGGGTGACTCTGTCACAGGGCTCTGCCCTTGTAAATGATTAGCTGATTATCTTAGAAGAAAAGACTTATAACATCGGGCAAGCTTAGCATTTTTCTACTGATGCTCTCTGACATGTTGTGATAGTAGGAAAAGTGTTTTCAAGAGATATGAAGAGAGCACATGTGTCATGCTCTGGGGCATTTCTGCCTCAACATTTCTGTATATGGCCAAGCTGGCTTCAAACTCAGAATATAGTCCTAGCAGTTTTCAAACTGGAGATCCTTGTGCCTTGGCTTCTGTAGTACTGTGATTAGAGACATGCTCCATGCCTGGGTCAGACACTTTATTTTTTATAAATTGTCCAGTCTATGATATTCATCTATAGCAATAGAAAACAGACATCACAGGAGAATAAACTACATGAAATATATATTAGCAGTACAACAAATGTTATGGTTGATTTAATTTTACAGGGCTTTTAGTTTCTGTGATTTTTAACCTTCTAGAGAAGGCTATGCTAACCTTTTATGCTAGTGCCAGTTTCTACAGGTTCTTCCTAAAGGCTGTCAGGTACTTTGCTTCAGGAGCTCTGACGTTGTTTTATACCACTGTGTTAATTAATTAATGCTTACTCCTTCAGTATCTGTGCCATGCCAAGTACTGGCTTATGAGTGAGAACAAAAGCCCTTTAGATTATGAAAGCCACAGCTTTAGGAGTTGTTCTTCCTTCATACTGCATCCTGTGAGCCCTATTACCTATGTTGTGTAGTCAAACTCTCAGATTCAGAGTTTTAGGAACTATTTTGCAAAAATAGTATGATGATCTTTTAGGTGAGAAGTGAAAACACATGGGGTCACCGTCAGAGTCTTCTGAATGTTTTGTCACAGCTAAGGTACTTCAAATATACCAAATCAATATCTTGTAAGAGAAGTAAACAGAAGCATTGGAAATCAAGGTCTTATGATGTGACATTCTCTGTTGGGAAATCAAGCCACAGACCTGTCAGCCTGGCAACAAGATGTCACCATGACATGAAGCTGAAGATGCTGAATCTAAAACAGTTTCTTAGTCTCCAACTCAAAAGGCTCATTAAGGGGCTGGAGAGATGACTCTGCACTGACTGTTCTTCCAGAGAACACAAGTATAATTCCCAGGAGCTAACAAATGTCTGCAACTCCAGTTCCAGGGGAACTCACATCTGTATCTGGCCTCCATGGGTACTGCGTGCAAACAGCACACAGACATAGGCAAAACTCTAATACACATAAAATGAAATAATTTAAGAAGAAAATTTCAATCTTACTAACATCTTTCTTCATACAGCTCATTGATCTGAAAGCTGTACCGGAACCATGTACATTAAGGCCGGCTGTCCCTGGTGCAGCTCTGCTGGGTTATGGGAAAAGTCCTTGGCAAAACCATTGTGCTTGGGACATTCTGGGTTTAAAATTCCTGATACTTAATTAGAAAAATTCTCTGAGTGGAAAACGAACACAGGGTTTCTGCAAAACATTACTGTTCTTAATTTTAACTGTGATAGCACAAGCTCAACAAATGCTACTGTCAATTTATGGCTGTACTATGCTCTGCACCATGCAAAGAAATGGATTTGAGCAGATTCAAAAGCATATTGATAGAATCACCCCCAAACATTCAAGTTCCTTTTTAAAAATGGTAAGCTATATTGTTTTTTTAAAAAAAGCTTGTTGAAAGAGGAAAATAATCTCAGTCTTCAAAGATATTAGAGATGTGATTTTAAGGTTAAGCCATAAACATGGGTTATAATTACAAGGTACTATAACTGAAGCATGGCTATTCCAGAATAATTATCTTAATGAGAAAAAAGAAATCACAGTAAAGTAGGAAATTTCACTAAATGTCTATATAGTCTCATAAATGTGTGGAAGGTAATAATAAAAATTAAACTCTATAAGCATAAATAAGAATTCCTGAAATATTTTGATCACAAAAACCTTAATTCTGAATCATATGTACATCTTATTCAAAATGTAGAACTGAATTGTCATAGCTATGTATGTGGAGGCCACAAAATATTCCATAATGAACTCCAATGAACATAGTCTATATATATATGATATATATGATACTTAATTGGACACATATATATGTGTATGTCTGTGTGTGCACATATACATGTATATACATATATATTACACACACACACATATATATACATGTATGTGTGTGTGTTTGTGTATGGGTGTATGGGTGTATGGGTGATGGGACCTTTAGGTGGTAACTATCATTGAATGATTAACTGTTATCTCAGAATAAAAGACTGTGCATGTATACACATATATAAATATATTGTCTGTGTGTCTGTGTGTGTGTGTGTGTGTGTGTGTGTGTGTTTATAAATGTTGTTTGCTTTTAAAGTATTTGGACTAATTTAAGATTTATGCCTAAACAAGTAAGATGCATAAGTACTATTTTGCACTAATTTAATTTAAGACTTAAGCCTAAACGGTAAGTAGTATAACTACTCTTCACGAGTCTAAATTTGTTTTGGCTAAGTCTCTCCCAGATCATTTACATAGTGTGGACAAGTAGAGAACTGAAAAGTATTGAAGGAAAAAGTGAAGTAATGAATACTGGTTCCAACTGAACTGCTTTATCTTGGTCCTAGTCACTATGGAAACAGAGCATCCCTATGGGCATTCTCATTTTCTCATACTTTATGGTTAAGAATGGAACTTTTCACAATGACTAAGATAAAAAAACTAAGCAGATGCTGGAGAGGAGAAAGAGGAACACTCCTCCATTGCTGGTGGTATTGCAAGCTGGTACAAACACTCTGGAAATCAGTCTGGTGTTTCCTCAGAAAATTTGACATAGTATTACCTGAGGACCCAGCTATACCATTTCTGGGCATATACCCAAAAGATGCTCCAACATATAACAAGGACATATGCTCCACTATGCTTATAGTTGCCTTATTTATAATAGCCAGAAGCTGTAAAGAACCCATATGTCCTTCAACAGAGCAATGGATACAGAAAATGTGGTACATTTACAGAATGGAGTACTACTCAGCTATTAAAAACAATAACTTCATGAAATTATTACATTTTTTGGATGAAAGTGCTATTAAGCATTCATAGGTAAAAGGATGGAAAGAGAAAATATCACCCTGAGTGAGGTACCCCAATCGCAAAAGAACACACATGGTGTGCACTCACTGATAAGTGAATATTATCCCAGAAGCTCAGAATACCCAAGATACAATTCACAGACCACATGAAGCTCAAGAGCAAGGAAGGCCAATTGTGAATGCTTTAGTCTTTCTTAGAAAGGGGACCAAAATACACCTGGGAGGAAATACGAAGATAAAGTATGGAACAGTGACTAAAGAAAAGGCCATCCAGAGTCTGTCCCATCTTGAGATCCATCCCATATAAAGACACCAAACCCAGACACTATTGTTGATGCCAAGAAGTACTTGTTGACAGGAGCCTAATATAGCTGTCTCCTGAAAGTCTCTGCCAGAGCCTGACAAAATACAGAGGCAGATGCTCACAACCAACCATTGGACTGAGCACAGGGTCCCCAATGGAGGAGTTAGAGAAAGGACTGAAGGAGCTAAAGGGATTTGCAGCCCCGTAGGAAGAACAATAATGTCAACCAACCAGACCTCCCCAACCCAGGGGCTCCCAGGGACCAAATTACCAACTAAAGAGTACACATGGAGGGACTAATGGCTCCAGCCACATAAGTAGCAAAGGATGACTTTGTCAGGCATCAACGGAAAGAGAGGCTTGATGCCCCAGTATAGGGGAATGCCAGGGCAGGGAGGTAGGAGTGGGTGGGTGTGGGAGCACCCTCATAGAAGCAGGGAGAGGGGGGATGAGATAGGGGGTTTCTGGGGCAGGGACCAGGAAAGGGGATAACATTTGAAGTATAAATACATAAAATATCCAATTTAAAAAAAAGGACACATGACAAGATGTAAGAAAAGAAAAGATATTTTCGGTAGAAAGATCAGCCTAAGCAGTTAACTAGAGGAGAATACATGAAGCATAAAGTGAGTGGTAAACTTTAGTACATATGAAGTTTGGAGAAGGACTATGAGTTGAGGTGCTACGATATCATTATAAGCATTGGATGCCATGGTATATTTTGTTTTATTCACATATATTCACTTTTATTAAAACTTTCCTGATATTGTGATTATATTATGTAATTAAATATTACACTTTGTGCATAAATTTGTATGATTATTTCATTTTTGATGGGTTGGATGAAGCTGATTGGGAGGAGGGCATAGGCAGAGCCTCTCAAGCCATTGTCACGATATTACTTTCAGTCTCAACAGCAACTCACTATCTGTCTGTGAATATTAAAGGAATTTTTAAATATAAAAAAACAGAACTCGAGAATACATGAGCCTAAATCATAATTTTTATGTTCTGAAATGTAATAAATGCAATGTGCATCAAATACTTTTTTTCTGACCTCTAAATCACTCCTTTGGTACTAAGTTATTTGGAGTTTAAGGACCACTGAGTTAGTGAATATATAACAACATTGCTTTGAAAATGTTTGAGCAGAGTAGAGTATGAAAGACTGGGTGAGGAACTAAGACTCGAGAAATCCTCCCTACTGAGAACTCATGACTCATCTCAGAACCCTTGCCCATCACCAAGGGTAAAGGCAGAATACTTGCAGAGTTATAAGATAATAGAGAAGCTGAGAGATGCCATACATGGGGACATGACATGCTTTGGAGAGTCGCAGGGAATATGCAGTGGAGACTCAAACAAAAGATGCCAAAAAGCACTCTGAAAAGGTGACAAATTTTATTTTAGAGTTACATACAAAAGAGGTGTGAGATTGGAGTTAAGCTTTAAGGAAATCTCAGAACATATCTGACTTAGAATGCAATCTCATTGGAATTTGGGTAGTTAACAGAAAAAGCTTTCTGATATATGAAAAGAATGGGGGGTATATTCGGATTCCTACATAGAAGCATTGCGTTGGCACAAAATGGATTCTATATGTACCCAGTGAGCTTTGCAAACCTCTGAGAACAGAACACCTAGATGGTGGTTAGAGAAGGCACAGCAGAGCATTCAGAGAGTCAAAGCACCAAATAGTGATCAGCTCTTTGGGTCAAAGCTAGTTTTGTTGGACCCTGAACAGATTAACATTGAATGATAGCTTTTCAATAGCAAAGCATGATAAACTGATTAAGCATATAAATAAAACAAACAACTATGATTTAGTATGTGAGGACAGGAAATGCTTCTTCCACACATCTGGTAATATCTTCATGAAAGAGAATCCATCTGTTATATTTTTGGGTATTCAGCTCCTTGGCACAGTCCCTGGAATATAGTTGGCATTTAATAAATATTTACTCAATAGAAAAATAAAGTTACAGTAATTCTGTTGGTCAAGTTATGAGATTCATTAGTTTGGTCTCTTGAGAGATTTACAACTTACAAGGTGTTTGCTTTGGGCTTTGGGCTTTGGGCTAGGTTGATTTGCTGTTGTCATGGCTGCTAGAAAAATCCCAGAAGAATAAACAACGGCTTCTCCTTGCTCTCTAGCCTGGGATTGTGCACATGGAACCAGAAAATCTCTCTAGGGTTATCCAGATTTGTGATTGCCTCTATGGTGGTTGCTCCATTTTGCAAGTCAAAAACCCAAAGGTTTCCCCAGGGTCCTTGCTTAGTGAAGAGAAAAACTAGGCTTCAGCACTACGGTATTTGCTAAAACCGAGATCCTTTCCCTCCCTAACCGTTTACAGGTAAAGGTGTATCAGCCATGTACCTGGCTCCTAGACAATAGGGAATATTTGTGGAGTGTGTGACAAGAGCAGCTGTTTTGACTATCCTTAAATTTCCTAAAGGTAACAATAACTTAGACCATTAACTGAATATCCGAGGAAGTGATATTTTATTTCTTACCTAGATATTGCTATTGTAAATTTGTGTGTTTTGCCATGTTTTTTTCCCAAGTTTAAATGAGGAGCAAACTGAGGAAACAAGGAACAAGAAAGGCTACACTATTGTTATTCTGTTACTCATCCAGTCACCCACTCTCTGTTCCTGTCCACCCACTCAAAAGGGACTCTCAGTTGTCTTTGCCTGTCTTGGTGTCCTCTAATGCACATCAGCTAATTAATGCCTATAGTTTCTTAGTGTTTGTCCTCTGGCTTCCTGTTGGGTACCATGGGAAGTCTGAGGTAGATGTCAGTGTGAGTCTTTCTCCGTTCATTCCTGGGCTTGGCAGCAAAGGTATAGCAACACCTGCTACCAAGGCTCTAGCATTATTAGTTCTCATGCCCACAACACTAGCTCCAGTAGAACCCTAGATGCTGTTTCTAGCCCCTCAAGTTTTCAAACGTGGGGATAGAACAGCTTTCAGTTACCCTTAAACTCAGAGTCTCAATTTCAGATTCTGGTCCTCTTAAGTAGATCATAATTCTGTGCTGTTTTTTCCTAATCTTCTTAATTCTTTTCTAACACCTCAGCTTCATAAGCCTTTTATTTCCCTAAAGAATCTCCCCTGGTGGTGGGGCATGATAAGAGAATTCCACTTTCACAAACAATGTCCAAAAAAGAAAGAAATGCATTTTCACATCAGACATTCTCAGATTCAGCACTAATGAAACTTGGGGGTAGATAGTTATATGTTGCAGGAGATTATCCTGTGCTTTGTGGGACACTCAGCGATACCCTGTCACATCTACACCTCAAGGACAGTAGTATTTACATGCTTAAGTATCACAACATTGCAATAAAATACCTGAAAGAATAAGCTTAAGAAGGAAGGGTTCACATAAGCTCACAGGTCCAATGTATGTTTCACCACAGCAGATAGTCAATGGCAGGATCTAGAAGAAGTTGGTCACAATGAACTCACAGATAGAAAGCAGAATGATCTTTCCACCTTCTGAGATCAACTTCTTTCTTCAGAGACTTGAAGTTCTTGTCATACAGATCATTCACTTGCTTGGTTATATTCACACCAAGGTATTTTATATTATTTGTGACTATTGTGAAAGGTGTTGTTTTCCTAATGTCTCTCTCAGCCTGTTTATCCTTTGAGTAGAGGAAGGCCTCTGATTTGCTTGAGTTAATTTTAATATCCAGCCACTTTACTGAAATTGTTTATCAGCTTTAGGAATTCTCTGGTGGGAATTTTTGGGGTCACTTAAGTATACGATCATATCATCAGCAAATAGTGACATTTTGACTTCTTCCTTTCCAATTTGTATCCCTTTGACCTCCTACAGTGTTATCTCCTTGTACAAAGCTCAAGTCCAAGTAGATCAAGGACTTCCACATAAAAACAGATAAACTGAAACTAATAGAAAAGAAAGTGGGGAAGAACCTCAAACACATGGGCACAGGGGGAAATTTCCTCAACAGAATACCAATGGCTTATACTCTAAGATCAAAAATTGACAAATGGAACCTCATAAAATTGCAAAGCTTCTGTAAGGCAAAGGACGTTGTCAGTAGGACAAAACAGTGACCAACAGATTGGGAAAGATCTTTACCAATCCTACATCTGATAGAGGGCTAATATCCAATATATACAAAAACTCAAGAAGTTAGACTCTAGAGAGCCAAATAACCCTATTAAAATTGGGGTACAGAGCTAAAAAAAAAAAAGAATTCTCAACTGAGGAATACAAAATGGCTGAGAAGCACCTAAAGAAATGTTCAACATCATTAGTCATCAGGAAATGCAATTCAAAACAACTCTGAGATGCCACCTCACACCAGTCAGAATGGCAAGGATAAAAACTCAGGTGACAGCAGATGCTGGAGAGGTTGTGGAGAAAGGAACACACCTCCATTGTTGGTGGGATTGCAAGCTGGTACAACCACCCTGGAAATCAGTCTGGAGGTTCCTCAGAAAATTGGACATAGTATTACCTAAGGACCTAGCTATACCACTCCTGGGTATATACCCAGAAGATGCTCCAACATGTAATAAGGACACATGCTCCACTATGTTTATAGCAGCCTTATTTATAATAGCCAGAAACTGGAAACAACCCAGATGTCGTTCAACAAAGGAATGGATACAGAAAATGTGGTACATTTACACAATGGAGTACTACTCAGCTATTAAAAACAATGACTTCATGAAATTCTTAGGAAAATGGATGGAACTAGAAAAACATCATCCTTTGTGAGGTAACCCAGTTACAAAAGAACACACATGGTATGCACTCACTGGGCTGATAAGCAGATATTAGCCTGAAAGCTTAGAATACCAAAGATACAATTCATAGACCACATGAAGCTCAAGAAGAAGGAAGACCAAAGTGAGGTGTCTTAGTCAGGGTTTCTATTCCTGCATAAACATCATGAACAAGAACCAAGTTGGGGAGGAAAGGGTTTTTTCAGCTTATTTCCACATTGCTGTTTATCACAAAAGGAAGTCAGGATTAGAACTCAAGCAGGTCAGGAAGCAGGGGCTGATGCAGAGGACATGGAGGGATGTTCCTTACTGGCTTGCTTCCCCTAGCTTGATCAGCCTGCTCTCTTATAGAACCCAAGACTACCAGCCCAGGGATGGTACCACCCACAAGGGTCCCTACCCCCTTGATCACTAATTGAGAAAATGCCCCACAGCTGGATCTCATGGAGGCACTTCCCCAACTGAAGCTCCTTTCTCTGTGATAACTCCAGCCTGTTTCAAGTTGACACACAAAACCAGCCAGTACGTGTGTACTCTTTGGTGCTTTTTAGAAGAGGGATCAAAGTACCCATGGGAGGAGATTCAAGGACAAAGTGTGGAGCAGAGACTCGAGGTAAGGCCCCTGATGCACCTGGGGATTCATCCCATATACAGTTACCAATCCCAGATACTATTGTAGATGCCAAGAAGTGCTTGCTGACAGGATGCTGATATAGATGTCTCCTGGGAGGCTCTGCCAGAAAAATACAAAGGTGGCAGCTCACAGCCAATGATTGGACTGAGCACAGGTTCCCCAAAGGAGGAGTTAGAGAGAGGACTGAAGGAGCTGAAGGGGTTTGCAGACCCATAGGAGGAACAACAATATGAACCAACCAGACCTCCCAGAACTCCCAGGGACTAAACCACCAACTAAAGAGTACACATGGAGTGACCCATGACTCTAGTCGCATATGTAGTAGAGGATTGCCTTGTGAGACATCAATGGGAGGAGATGCTCTTAGTCCTGTCAAGGCTCCATGCTCCAGTATAGGGGAATGTCAGGACTGGAAAGTGAGAGTGAGTAGGTGTTGGACCATTTAAGGCAGTCTGTGTTCTGATTGATCGAGGCTTACACTGGAGACCCAGTAGAAAATTCTACAAGGGACAGAACTGTAAGCTATGCTCCCAAATACTAGACTTCTGACACCAAGAGCCCTCAACCCCATAATCCTGTGGCCATCAGTCATGTAGGGCAATGCCCTAAGCTCCTAGTATTCTGGCTGGACTCCACCTCAACAGTTAACAGGCTAAATCCAGGTATGACCTGCCCCACAGTTACCTGGAAACAGCAAGGTAGCCCAACCCACTATAACAGGGGCTGCTTGGCAACCTCCTCTCTCTTTTGCCTCTCTTGCCTCTCCTACCCTCTTGTTCTTATTCTTCTTCCCTTGTTCCCCTTCTCTTCCCCTTTCTCTGCCCCCTCCCCCATGTGGCCATGGCTGGCCTCTGCTTTTCTATTCTTCTCTTTCTCTGCTTTTCTACAATAAATGTCTTAAAACCTTGGACCATCTTTGCTCATCAGTATCTGCTGTATTGGAGCAATGGAGCAGGTTTCCTTCTAAAGAGCATGTCTAACCTCCCACCAGGAAGCCTCCCTGCACTCCAGCCAAAGCTGCCAGCCAAACCAAGCAGCTAGCCAGACTCTCCTCCTCTAGGTAACTTACCAGAGCTCTCCTCCTAACCTTTTCCCTTTGGCCCCTGGGTCTGTTCTCAGTTGTTCCTCAACATACAAAAGCATCTGAAATGTCCAAGAGTGAGAATCTGTCATCACTGGCTTCTGTGTGACGCAGGGACCCCAGAACTAACCGGCTCTTCCATGGTACCCAGTGGTCTGTGGTGCCGGAGAGTTGGAGCATGACTCTGGCAGTTCTGCAGGAACCCCAGACTGTGCCTTTTCCTTACCCCCTGGACCGGAATCCCATGGCTTCTCACAGTTCAATTCCTGACCACTGGTTCCGTGAGGTCGGTACAGTTCAACTCCCACATCCACCTGTCCGGTGCCCCTGAGGTCTGGTGGGAAGTAGGTCATCTCTCTGCCCCCCTTTATTTCCCCACACCTTGAACCAAACAAGTGGTAGCAGAGGATGGATGTGCCCAACAGGTGAGTGGGTAGAGAAACACCCTCATAGAAGCAGGGGAAGGGGAGATGGGATTGGGAGTGTTTGGAGGGGAAACCAGGAAAAGGGATAACATTTGAAATGTAAATAAAGAAAATATCTAATAAAAAATTTGTTCTTGCTTTGTTTGTTTGTTTTGGAGGGGAAACTGGGAAAGGGAAAATGTACATGTAAATAAAGAAAATACCTAATTAAAAAAAAATTTCAAAACCAACCAAACAAAGCAGAATGATGACTCTTAGCATAAGTTCCCTCTTCTCCTTTTTACTATATCTGGTTGTTAGGATTGGTCTACCCATGTCAGCTAACCCAATCTAAACAACCCCTGGCAGGAATAGCCAGAGGTGGTTTGATCTAGATAATCTCTAAGAGGCATGCCCAAAAGTTTGTCTACTAGATGATTCTAAATCCTATGAAGTTGACAACATTAACTACAATATAACCCTTCCCCAAGTTGTGACTGCTAAGTCTGTCTTCAAACTGATAAATGATCTCCATGACA
>JADRCD010142476.1:0-11867 GCA_019843815.1 Montemys delectorum | reverse complement strand
AGATATTGTAGGTATTGAAGGGAGGGTCTCTGGGAGGAGTGGGGGTATAAAAGGGAAACAAGAATGTGATTTAATTCTATTTACTTAAAATATGTTTTTAAATGTTAACAAATTCAGATAAATTGAAATCATATAACTTTTCTCATCATAATGCAATAAAAGTTCAAAAAAATTAAATTAAAAAAAATAATAACTTATTAGAGGCTTGGGGATATGAAACATGAAAACATATCGTTAGGTAAGTGTAGTAGTTCTTTTGCTTGGCCAATTGGAATCCACAGAAAGTGTAGTGGGGAATTAGACCATATGAGTTGGAAATACTCTAAAATCATACTCTTGGGAGCATTAGGTCACGTGGTGGGACTTAAGGAGTGTGATGGGATGCTCTCTTAGGACAGAACCTGCAGGCAGGTATAGAGAGTGCTTGGATGGGCCACAATACAGGCATGGTACAAACAGAGAAGTTGGCATGTGGTCAGGTGAGGGGTCAGTGGGTAGAACTAGTGGACTATACCTTGCCCATATCCCAACCCCTGGCACGGGCTCACCGAGGCAGAGGTTAAGAGCCCATGGTACCCGGACTCCTGAGATTCACTCTGGCTTTACTGCCTACCATTCTGTGATCATAGCAAGTTATATGACTCTCTATGCATTTTCATTTTCATTTGTTTAATACTGTGTCCCAAACTGTCATAAGTACCTAGAGACAGCACAGATGAGCACTTAGCCCAGGGTCTAGGAGAGAACAACAGTACAAGCTAATCACCATTATTCCTCTGACTCAGAGTTCACTCATGAGATGTTACATGCAGGATGCCTATATCCAAGGCATGAAGCAAGAGTCATCCAAGAGAGTTAAAATGTTGACAAAGTCACGATCACAAAAGGATTGGAAAGAAGTCGGTCACATAGCCAGGTGGTGATGACAAATGCCTTTAATGCTAGTACCTAAGAGACAATGGCAGGAGGAGGAGGAGGAGGAGGAGGAGAAGTTGTTGGTCATAGCTTTGTCGTTAAGTCCCAGAATCAGAGATCAGAGTAAGATCAGTGTGCTAGGGCAGTATTTGTTATGCCCTGGCTGATGACAAAGACCTGGACATGACCTCCTTTTCTCTGCTTGATCCACCTGTTGTGAGTCTGTGAGAACAGCTTCTCTCATTGTCCCCAAATCAAGGGCCATGCACTCAGAGATTCCAGTTGCCTACCATACTCACCTCATATACACTGCTCCCAAATGTGAGGTGGGGGGTGGGGGTGGCTTCTTTAAAATTAGAAGGGTTGCCAGCAGAGCTTCCTCCGGCCTGAATGGACAGGAGAGGTTGGTTGGAGGAACCATGGCCCCAGCAAACTCATCTGCACTCTCAGTTCCGGGACCACAGAAGTGATAAACAGGCTCATTACAAGGCAAAGATATGCACAATCAATCCACACCTTTGGGGCTGGGCTACAATTTAAGGAGAGGCAAACAGAATAAAAAGGCCTATTTTCAAGAGACTCATTTAAGCCCAGAGAGGGGCCATAATAATGTGCACAGCAGCTCTGCTTAATACATCCTGGCTCTCCCAGAATTGCCCTGAGATAATCAAAAGCAAGTGAAGAGGAACCACCCAGACTTGGATTCAGAAAGGATGTAGTAATTAGCATCCAAGCCTGGGCCCTGCTGTCAGGCAGAGTGTGGGTTGCAGTGCGGCCTCCCGCTGCTGTCTTCCTGTGGCAGGAGACACTTCGCTCCTTCCTCTTCGGTCCTGTGTTGGAAAGCACAGAAATGACATATCCATGACTGTATTTCTAAAATCATCTCTCAAAGAGATAAATGACTTCCGCCAGCCAGCCTGGTCCGACCCGGGGCCTGGGAATAGATAAATCCATTTACTCAGAAGCTGGGGTCCATTTTTTTCTCCCAGAGCCATCCATAATCCCTTCTCTTTCAATGTGGGAGATGCTCAGTGTGATGAATGGATCATGCTCACAGACAAGAGGTCAGACCCTCTTGGGAAGGCACAGGCAGCCAATCACGGGGCCTAGCCTCTGTACAGCCTGTTCAGGGTTCTTTGAGCATAAGTAGTCTCCACACCAACGGTCTCTCAGAAGGAGACGTATTCCCAAGCCAGACGCCCCACCCTTTCACACACAGCCTCTTCAACTGGGCCATGGCAAGAGGTAACCTGCCTCCAAGGACAACAGGGACCTGATGGTTCACAGTTGTAAACTCAGCCCAAAGGAGGCAGAGGTGGGAAGTAGAGAGTTCAAGACCCTGTCCCAGCAAACAAACAAAGCAAGCACTGGGGCTCCTTGTAGCTATACCAAAAGGCTGGCAGGGACTGATGGGAGGCAGCCCGTGAAGCCTGGCCCTCAGCGGACAGTCAGAACTCTCGGCTCCTCCAAGAGCAGAGCGGGCCTACACCAAGATCCCCCACCGTTGTCAAGAGGTCTTACAAGGCAGGCCACAGATGCCATCTTCTTTGTTAGTTTGCTTTTAGTTGTAACTGTCAGTGTGGCACAATCCAGACTCGTGGGGAAAGGAGACTCACTGAGGACTGTAGATCAGGTTGGCCCGCGGGCGTGTCTTAACTGAGGAACGAACATTTCTCCTTGGATCTGGATCCCAGGCTGCGTAAGTGTAGAAAGGAGACTCAATGGGAGTAAGGACACAGACATTTATTACTCTCAGTCCTTCACTATGCGTGTGACATGTTGCCAAGTGCCTGCCTTGATCCCCCCCGCCCCCAAAAGATGGGCTCTGCCCTGGATTCGTAAGCCGCATGAGCCTTTTCTCTCCCTGACTTGCCCTTTGTCACAGCAACAGAAATAGAACAGGAATGTTCTTCTGGGTCCTCACTGCCTTCCTAGTCACCTCAGTTTCCCCACAGTCCTTCACCTCCTCACGACGAAGAGGGGATCTGATAGATCTTATCTTTATTCTGCAAGAATTTGTTGAAACTAAGTACTTCACATCCTCTGGCTAAAATATGAGGGTGGCACCATCCCACCCTGACCAATCAGATCACGGCAGAACACCTGATCCAGTGTGCCAGCCTGAGCTACAAGTTAACCTCACTGAAGTACTGTAAAAAAGCTGGAAGCCCACCCCAGGCTGGACAGCTCCACCTGCTGGCTGCCAGTGGCGCTGCTGCCTGTGCCTTTGACGATCTTACTCAGAAGGCCGAGACCTGACACCAGGACTTTTCAGTACGCAGCCATGAATAAGCAGCTCTGGCCTCAAATGCCTTCCTATCCATCCCCTTCCTACATACTGAATGGTTGACTGGGTCCCATGAGCTTGCCAAGAGCTTCCCTCGAAGAGGCAAAAGAAAGGCCACACGCTGGTGGTGGTGGTGGCCATTTTTGATTGACAACTTGACTGAATGAAGAAATACCTAGGGCATTCATGAGGACCATTTGTGGGTTGTCTGTGAAGGCTTTTCCAGGGGGAATTAGTTGTGATAATTACCCTGAATGTGGGCAGCACCCTCCTGTGGGCAGTGCTAGAGCTATGGATTCCCCTGAGCGGCAGCATTCTGCTTTCTCTCCTTCCTGGTCCTCCAGGATGTGAACAAGCAACCTCCTGCCACCACGATGGAGAACTGGTCCCACAACCACAGTACCCGGAGGGTGCCATATCCCACCCTGAGGGACGGTAACGGTATCACTTTAACCATGAGCCAGAACAACTCTCCTTCCCGAAGCCACCGCTCGTTAGGCCGCAGCAGCGAGAAAAGGAGCAAATACAGCATCTGCGACACAGCAGCGGGGACACTGGAATGCAGAATTTATCCCCAGACTACATTTCCAGCATGCCCTGACAACCAAGACTTAGTGCACGCTACATGAGGGTGTTGGGTGAGGTGGGAGCTGCCCTTCTGCTGCTTCTGCATGTGCAGAGGCACCTGCAAGTGTCCTGATCAGTCAAGAAGCAGAGCCGAGCCCTGGCTGTGCCACTTGGCAGCCATGCACCTTGATGGCTGCTCTCTCGTTCCCCCACACTTCTTGTTGTGATAAAGGTGCAGACTTCCCTGGCAGCCAGTTCCGCAGTCTGGTTCCATCTGGGGGCATGCTGGGGCCGGAGGGACTCTGTATGTCCGGGCTGGGCACTGGTCCTCCTGGCTCTTGTTTCCTGTCTCCAATTCCCATTCCTTTTTCTCCACTTGGTATCTCCCTGACATCCCCTGGTCTATCTTGAAGAGGAAGGGGAAACTGAGCACGCGGCAGCAGAAGGGGCAGTTCAGTGGTGTGAGGAAAGCCCCGGTAGCAGATCCTTGAGCCCCAGTGCCTACAAGCTGACTTTGGTGTGACCCCCGAGTGGCCAAGTCCCCTTTTGTTTCCCGTATCTCAACACCACTGTTCCTATCCCACAGCCAGCCCTGTGAAAAGTTCCATCCCATTAACTCCTCCACATCACCATGGTAACACAGGCTCCCGACTCTCCCAAAGACAGGAGATGCTCCATTGACACCAGGGTAGGCCTGCACAGATGAGCAGGGAGGGGTGGAGACTTCACTCATTTCCAGCTGAGGTCACCACTTGCGCTCCTTCCACGCACCAGCACAGCGCTTGCCCCTGGAAACAGCCTCTGCCGGCAAGTGTGTTAGCAGACAGTGTTGTGCCGAGCTTATCACCTGGGTTATGTTACCTTTCCCCGGGGTCACATCCACACTTTGTCTTTCCAGTATCTAAGCTGGCTCAGCACAAACCCAGAGCATATGTAGCAGCAATACACAGCAATAGTAAATGCAGGCTTTCTTATTGACTACTCTTGTAAACTTCTCAGGTGTTCTAAAGTGTGTGGCCTCTCCGGCAGATAAGAAATGGAAATCCAGAGAGGTTACAAAATACTGCATAAGTGAGGATTTAACTCTTAATCCATGGCTATATTTTACACGGCATATTTAATACTTAATAGTTATGGTATGACAGGTACTTCATTTGTGGGGGGGGGGGGGGGGGGGAAACAATTTGCAGCAGTTGGTTTTCTCCTTCAACCATGTGTATCCCGGGGTTTGAAATCAGGTTGTCAGGCTTGGCTGCAAACACCCTTACTCACTGGGCCATCTTGTCGGCATGTAAGTCTCCTAAGAAGTGGGCACTGTCAATTCACTCTATAAACGAAGAAACCGAGGCACAAGTAAGTTAAGTGATTTGCCCAGAACCACAAGAAAGGGTGGAGCCTAGATCCAAGCCCGGGCAATTTGTTTTCTGAGTCTGTGAACAGAATCACAATTCAGGGATTGGTTGTAATTCTATGAGCCCTCAATCCCAGCTACATCCCACCATACCATGAAATCAAGGGACTGGCCGCTTAGCTCTCGGCCATCTCTCTGGTATCTATCGACACCTGGCTCCTACCGTACTGGCCGACCTCCTCAAAGTGACACTCTCCTACCCCACCCCACCTCACCCCACCTCACCCCACCCCCACCCCACCCCACCCGACCCCATCCCACCCCCGGTTGGTGTGGAGACCTTATCTCCCAGCCAGACTATCGCTGCCTTCCTTTCCCAGTTCACTGCTCTCTCAGGATCCTCTGCCTTTTCACTCACTGTCTTGGGCTTTAAAAGGCTCGCATTTGGAACAACAGACGGGACTTGTCTTCTTTAGAGAAAAAAAGCCCTTCGATGCCCTCGCAAGGGAGGTCCCCCCGTCCTTCCACATTCGGCCTGTCTCCAAAGACCATTAACGCAATCACTTAACAAGCGCCCTGCTCTAATAGAAAGGACGAAGAGGAGGGGCATTGTTAGTGGTTTGAAGGGGAGAAGAAATCATAAAATCCATCAAACCTGTATTTGTCTCATTAAAAGTGTTCCTAATTTATAATGTCCTGGAATGCAGATGCCACCCAGCTGTGCAGGCCTGGTAGTGCTGCCTGGTACACATACGTCCCCCTCACACTCCCGGGCCCCCTCTCCCACCTCGCTGGGACTGCCATCAATCCCTGCTCATCAGCAGTACTTACAGTAAATGGATTCATTTGTGGCAATGGGAGCTGGGAGACAAAGGTGACAATATAATTAAGGTTTTTAATTCTATGCCTGAACAGTTAAGTCCAGAACTCATGATAATTAGCCGGCTGTAATGAAAGATCTTTAATCGTTATTTTCCCTTTGTTTCCTGTAATTGTTCATTTCGGCCAATGACATTTGTCCTTTCATTTGAATCTGGCTGCACAGCTCCATTATGCCTATAAACTCTGAAGAAAATATGGTTCAGAGATGGTCATTTACAGAGTCGGTGGCAAGGCGGCCCATGGAGCCCATCCCTGTACAGCTACTGATGAGAGGGAGGGGGCTGTGGCTACTTTCTGAAGGAGAGCAAAAACTGAGCTGCAGAAATACTCAGGACTGGGGACATCCCCATATCCTATACTGCCCACACACACACCGCCACACATACACCCGTGAGCAGAAGTAAGCCCCAGCAGGTGGCCAAGAAGGCAATGGGCTCTGCACAGCGAACCCGGCAGTTTGCAAAGCGGTTCTGGAAGATGGCTGTTATTGTAAGCGTGCCTGACTCTGAAACGTGCGTATTGCCTTCTGCCAATTTCACATTCTGTTATTGGGATGCGGCCTTTTAATCCACATGCATGTTAACTGGCATGTCTTCCTTTCGTAGCTCCTGAGGAGATGAAATGGTTCTGTTTCAGCGGGAACCTTGAGAAGGCATAAGAAACATGCCCCAGTATCTTCACAAATACTTCTGAAGGAATTGCTGTATGCCAGGCAGGTGCTGGGATGAGCAGGTACTCACCAGCCGGTGCTCACATGGTCAATACAACCTAAAAGGCCAGCCACTCCTGCACTCCAATGGGCAGAAACGAGGAGTGACACCTTCCCCTGCTTCAACCACGAGTCCCACTGGGCAGATTTCTTGAAGGCTCAGGCCCTCAGAAGCCAGAGCAACAGAACAAACTGTCTAGAGCATCCAGTGTAGAGATGGAGGAAGTGAGGAATTTCAGTTCTGCCTCTCAACTGCCCAGGGCTCTAGAAGAATCTCCAGGGAAACTGAATGGTGGGATTGTGATCAGAAAGGAAAACTGACCTTTGGTAAAATATAAGGGACATGGTAAGGAGCATTGGGCAAGGTAAGCAAACCTATGTGGCTTACTGAGACATCCTGGCGTGTCTCTGCTGACCTGAGACCCATTCAGCTCTGTCTGGAGAGGACAGAAGATGATGAATATCCCCTCTGAGCATCACCCTCAACCAAAGTCCTAGATGAATACTATCTCCTCTCCTGCTTCCTCTAATTACTGAAGTGGAAGGCCAGGCCACCACAATATAAATCCCCTTGCTCTTCTTCCTCACCCTGTTCTACACACAAAGACAGAGAGGATGTTTGAAAATAACTCTTTCTGTAAAAACCTTCAGCGGCTCCCCCAGGTCCTGAGATGGAGAATTGTAAACCCTGACTACAGTCAGGAGTGCTGCGTTGCCTGCTCGCCTCTGTGCTCACCCCAGGCCTTCCCTCCAGGCTGGCTGCTCAGCCCAGCATGGAGCAAGCTCATTTAAGCAACTGACCTTGGTCCATGCTGTTCCCTCTGCCTAGGGACAAGCCCCCCTTCCAACCTCCCTCTGCTTGGTGAATGGTGTCCTCCTAGCAAACCCAGCTAAAAATGTCACGTTCCCAGTAGCTGTCTCTAAATGATGTCACTATTATTTTATTTCTAGGCACGATTCTTATCATAGTGCATAAATTCCTAGGACAAACCGAAGAATACCTTTACTTGCTGCTTTCAGCCAGGGGCTGTGAACCTTGTGGGAGCTGGGTTTGAAGTTGTGACCTCAAACCTAGATTAATAACCAGTACAGGAAGGGCTCAATGTCTTTATTAAACACCAGACTTACTAAGCTAGCCCTTGAAGGCCTTCACTTAAGTGGCAAGAGACCAAAGGCATCCAGAACTCCCAAAGGTGGGAGACAGGTTCCCAAACACGAAGCAGCTGATGATCATCCAACGACAGCCAAGGAAGGTGGAGTGCATGAGCCTACCCTGGGGTGGCAGCCTGTCAGAGCCAGAGTTCCTCAGGTAGAGGTGGCCAGAGGCCCATCATTTAAGGGCAGCACCATAGCCCAGTTCTGGGGCAGGCTTTTCCACTGTGAGACTTTGTATTGGTCATTTGCCTGCACAGTAAAGCCCCAAATCTCTGCCTTTGGGATTTGGAAGGCTCTACTCAAACATGCCCCCTAAGTGGGCTCTCACCTTCTTCTACCACAGGATCCAGGAGGGACTACACACACCAGCCTTGACCCTGAAGGTCACTGTCTTGAGCCCAGTTCACTGACCCCTTCTTGCCTGTAGCCCCTTATGCTGAGAAAGGTTCCCTCAGGCTGAAGCGCAAGCTCATTGCTCATTAAAAAACGCCCATCAACTCCTGCCAGGCTCTGTGCTTACTGACCCGGGTACAAAGGACGAACCAGTGCTCTCTGCCCGTTCTTTGTCTGGACCATCCCAGTGTCCTTTAGGCTCCTGCCGCTGACCTCCAAGTGTAGAAGATTCTTGCCCACTCTCCAGTCCAGCTGGATCCTTGCCCCAGAGTCCCTCTCCAGCACAGTATGAACCATTCATTTATGCCCTGACAAATATTTAGTTGACCACCTACTGTGTGCACAGCACTGCTATGGAACTGGACATCAGGCCATGAATCCCTGCTATCTTCCAAAAAGCAAGTATGTGGCTGTGATCGTTTCCCATGAGTCCGACCTCATTAAGCGAGGAAAGCTGAGCCCCTGAGGAGGCTGAGTTTGAGCAGACAAGATGGCTGAGTTTGCCATCCTGGTAAGACCTCTCTAAACTGGCTCCTCCTCTTCCTGGGCAGCAGCACCTCCATTTATGTCTGTTTTCAGTTTATTTTCTTTTATGTGTATGAGTGGTTTTGCCTCGTGTGTGTGTGTGAGAGTGTGTGTGTGTGTGTGTGTGTGTGTGTGTGTGTCCGCGCCCGCAAGCGCGTGATGACATCAGCCCTGCATCTTCTCTTGGAGTTCTCCCCTCTCACTCAGGTTATATTACCACATAGCTCTCCTCCTCCCATCCCATCCTTGACCCTCCTAATCCATCCCATCACTGCCACATTTGCCTTCCAGAAACACACTCCTAAAGCCTGATGCTCTGCTGCCTGAAGACTTAGGGTGGCTATGACGTCCTCTCAGAACAAACCCCCCCTTGGGAGCTTGGTAATCAAGGTCTCTACCACCTTGCTCTGACCAACCTTGATGATTCTTGCTGTGCATGACAAAAATCTTGTCCCTCCAATGCTCCAACCAAACTGTAAGGCAACAGCATCTTACCACGTGTTCTTCTATTCATGCATGTTCCATCCTCATGCATGGAATGTCCTCTCTGCCCTTTGTAGCTTAAGTAAACCCATTGCCTCCTGCTTGGCTCTTTACACACACACTATAAAAACACACTACATAATCCTCTACACACACATGCCCCCAAACATACACAACCCTCACAGCTCATGTGCACACACCATAGAGACGCTGGACACACATACCATACATATACTCATATAACTATCCCATCCATACTAGCACACACATGCACACATCAAAGAAACATCCCATACACACCACACACACACCCTCCCTGTCTCATTTCTCCTTCTCGCATCCACCCCCACTGGGGAAAGCACATCTTCAAGATCACCCAGCAGCCCCTGAGCACCTAGCCTTTGTCCTTAGCTTGGTGCGATGAGTGTCTGCAGAGCTCATACCCACCCAGGAAGGCTATGCAGGGTGAGGCCTGACCCCTCCCCCGAGGATTGATTCACCAACCCAGGAGCAAGCAGAACTCATAGTCACCTTGAGCAAGGCCTCCTCACCTGCCAGAGCATCCTTCACTGGAGACAAGTGCTCACGTGCCTGCCTGCCACCAGCCAGGTACAAGGTGACTTCAAGTTACTCTGGGATCCCTGCAGAGGAACCTGAAAATCCCTACCACTTACAAGGGAAATTTTAAAGAGCCCTATTGTCTCTTGCACCTCTACTTCTCTCTTCAGTGAAATGGGAGCACGGGGCAGCTTTGCTTAACAGAGTAGCTGGGGAAGGCTAGCGAACTGAAACTTGGTGGATGAGGCCAAGTTGGGACCCCACCAGACAATATTCAACTCAGAGAGGGGGGCTGGACCCTGCCCAACCTGAACACCTATAGCATCCTCCTGCCTCAGAAGATGGGTTCCCTGCACTGTGTGTGTCTGCTGGACTCAACAGGTCAACTGCAGTCCTTTGCAACTTCTGAACTGCCTGCTGGCCACCACCCGGAAGACAAACACTTTCCAGATAAAGGCTACTTAGGCTCCCAGGCTGTAAGAAGAGCGTCGTTACTACTCCTACTGTACAGGCAGAAAAACCAAGGCTGAGAGAAGCATCGGGACTGCCCTCCAAAGTCACACAGTTTCTGAGTGGTGGGAGGACTGAGCCTGGTTTCAGAGATAGAGCCACTGTCTGATCATCCCTGTCTTGGGGGTACTTATTCACTCCAGAATCACCTTGGACAGACTCAGAGTGATAGCCCAAGATCCTGGGATAGAAGCTGTCTTCATGATAGGAAAACCAAATGCTCGGCCGTGTTGAAAGCAGTCGGAGTAGTACCTGGAACATCCTAATGCACATGGTGAGTTCCACAAGGGATGCAGGGCCTACCCTTGAATCAGCTTCCTCAGGATCCCTGCACCTCCCCCATCCCTGCCACTCAGGCTGCAGAAGTCACCCCGGTGGGACTGCAAGCCTAGCTCCACTCCCTACCTAGGTACCTTTGAAAAAGCACATGAGAGGAAACTTCAAGTTTCCCTTAGGACACAAGAGAAGGCAGGGAGCAGCTATCCTGTCCACCTCACAAGGTGAGGACAGAACAGGACAGAAGAAGCCAAAGCCTTTTGTGGGACGAAGAGAAATGAACCTGAGAGCTGGCTGGGTGGGCTGGACCAGGCTCTTGTTTCCTGGAGGACACAAAAGAATCCTAGGACCAGACACAGAGTGTGGGGGATGGGCTATGTCACGTTTGCCTTGATGAGCGGCCTAGGATGAGTTGGAGGGGGTGAGTGTCTTCTTTGGTCAGGCCCAATCCTCAGGCCCCACCCCCACTGCTGATTTCTGGGGCCTGTGTCCCTAGGGCCTGCCAAGATCATGGTGACAGCAAGTGCCATTCCTAACGACTGGCTCTGGCCACAAGCCTGTTCTTGTGCCCTTGAATCTATTAAACAGAGCAAAGTGATTAATTATTTTACTGTCTTTATGGCATCAACTTTAACTTGCTTCCCATCCAGATTTCCAATTACATAAGCCAGAGTCTTAAACTCAGGAGGACATGTATTATTGAACTATTTATAATCGGAGTTTTTCAGAGCAGAAAAAGCTCTGCCAGGCAGGAGCTACACAACCAAAATTAATGATTCAGAGTCCCAAAGACAATCTTTCTGTAATCAGAGGGGTGTGGGAGGCTGGAGGAGAAAGCAGAGAGGTTGAGTCTGAATTAAATACAGCAAACCATTTTCCACTAAAGGACACAGACTCTCAACAAGAGGACCGAACAGATGGGCTGGTGAACGGGAATCAGGACATATCTATGCAGAAAGCAAGCAATCCCCATGTAATCCCAGCATGCAGGAGGCTGAGCAGGAGGCGCAGGAGTTCCAGAACAGCTACATAGCAAGTTCAAGGGCAGCCTGAACTATATAGCAAGACCCAGTCTCCAGGAAAATAGAGTGAGGTGGGACAGTCAAACACAGTTCAGGAGGCTATTGGAAGAAAATGACACTGTTGTGTATCAGGCACCCCACCAGACTCTGACAGCACCCAGGCTTACATCCTTACTGCCACAGCCAGGTACAGCCCATTTCTACTTCACTACAAGCTGTGTTTTTTTTTTTTTT
>JADRCD010142473.1:0-10470 GCA_019843815.1 Montemys delectorum | reverse complement strand
TCTGAGGTCTCTTCCTACATTCAGGCTCTGCCCAGTGCAGATGAGGCACTCCTCCTGGCTGCCTGCAGAGGAGTTTCCTTCTAGCTGCCTTTGGATCAAGACATAGAACTCTTTTGGCTCCTCCAGAAACATGTCTGCCTGCAGGCTACCATGATTCTCATTATGATGATAATGGACTTAACCTCTGAAACTGTAAGCCATCTCTAATTAAATGTTGTCTTTCCTAAGAGTTTCCCTGGTCATGCTGTCTGTTCCCAGCAGTGAAAAGAAACCCATTGACCAGTGTTCAGATCCTTTCTCTCTCATTTCCAGATTTTCAGTCTCTCAATAGCAGAGGATATGCTTCTTCTACATTCTGTATCTTCAGTACCATTCGTGCCTATTGGAAGGAACAGAAACTCATGGGATGTAGAAGGAGAAGAAGAGAAGGAGGAAATGCGTTAGAGGAGGAATGGATGGGTAAAGGGAACCAGAGGACTTAGGAATTACCTTTTGCTCAAGCGCCAAGTAGAATTCAGTCCCACTACAAAACACAGGGCAGAATTTGTCCACCTGCACAGGAGTGTCACACTCTCAATTTACTCACCTACTTCTCAGTTTTCCCATTTTCAGAAATAGGGAGGGTAGAGTGCCTACCCCAGGGTACTTATAAAGCTTTAATAAATTACTACATGCAGAATTCTTCTCATACTGCCTGTCAGAGACTAAGCAATCAATCACATTAGCCATTGTCTTTACCATTCTTGTTATAGCAAGAATGGGTCCTTTGGGCTATCAAGTCCACACCTGGTTGCAAGATACACGCTCCTTGTTCTGGGTAGAATCTCCCACCTGCTAAGGGGCAGGCATACGTCTTTACTATGTGTTTAAATCGCCTCTTATTGTGTATACTTGAATGCATGATTTATTGAGTCCGTTGGCTGCATGTGCTTTATAGCTCCAACTTGGGGACAACCTATAACTGATTACAAACACAAGGTGCAGAATGCTTCATTTATGCCTTTTTGTCTGAAATCAAGGAAATGTTCAGGCTGAGTAAAGTTTTCAGATAACTGAGCTTTATCTTTCCATGCGTTTTTCTTACTTTGGTCATTGTTGATGAAAGATATTTTCCATATGTGACAACTTTATGCTTAATGTGAGCTCTGCCCATGTCAGGTATGGTTTCATGGAAAGGGAGCCATAGCCTCTTATCATTAGCATGTCCTTAAATCTCCCTGGACATCACTCATGGGCAAAACCAGATAGTACCCATCTCTACTCACTAAAGTTGTCCTCAGGATTCAAGGGCACAATGCCTACGACAGTACTGAGCAGACTTTAGAGGGCTACATGAAGGCACAGTGTCATCACAGAAAACCTCAAGAAGTCATTCAGGTTACAAAACCATTTGCCCCTCAACTAAGTGTCCCAAGTGCTGAGCTGTAATTTCTTCTAGCTTTTCCATTATTGTTAGCTCTTCCAGGAAAACCTTCATCTACTTTTAACCTTCTTCATCTTACAATTATCACTACCATTTCTGTCCCATGGCACTCTATCAACTGCCACACAAAATGAGTTTGTTGCCTAGCTCGTTAAGTAGTAACCACCATGCTATTCCTACAAAGGCAGAGAAATCAGACATTGATAGGGGCAGTCTGGATCTTAAGACACATCTAATTTAATACTATAAGATGAGGCATCTGAGAGCCAGGAAGGAGGGGACAATTTATCTATTATCCAACATGTTATTAACAGCAGAGTTGGAACTAGAATTAAATTGTCAACTTGAACAAACCTTGTTTTGTCTGAAGGAAGTTGAACCCATCAGCTGCCTGATGAAAGGCATGGATATTTCAGTTTTTGTTGTTTTCTATTCACATCTAAGCTTGTATCAAGATCCACATAGGTATACCACGCAAGACCAGTAGTAGTATGACCAGAAACTTCTTTGGCAGCCAAAAGACCAGACTGAGCTTGGAGTGGCAGGATGAACTTATAGAGCTCAGGATGCCCTGACCAAACCCAGACCTGAGCTTACTCATATCCAATCTCTGCATCTATCTCTTCTCCTGTCTAAAATATGAAGGGTGGCCCAACCACCATTTCTTTCAGTTGGGTCTGTGGACCAACAACCACCTCTGACAACCTACTGGAAATGACAATTATAGCCTACACTCCAGACATGGTGAATCAGGGTCTATACAAAGTGCTCAAGTGACTTGTAGGCATGTGACAGCCTAGTGGCTCTGAATTTTCCACTTCTGTTCTCTTTTTGTCCCTTCCTCGGATACAGCCACAAGAGGACCCCAAAGGCAAGCAGGACTGAGTCTCCCCTACTTTATAAAGTGTTCTCTGCCCGTTATCAGAAGCCTTTCCCTTGCTCTCATGATGGGCTGAGGTCACTGCTCACAGGAAGTTTTCAGGATGAGAAGAGGAAATTATGCCGTTCTACCATGAAGAAAGCCATTACCAGACTTCTCAGTGAGGAAGGAAGAGTTCAGGCGCTCACAGACCCGGATAAGCATCTCTTGACTTCCCAGGCTGGTTCCGCTCCTTACACAACTCTTCATCTAGAGAAATTATTTGGCTGTCGTATGCGTTTAATCATTTCCCCCGACTTCATGGGCAAGTGCCAGGAGAGAAGCAGGCTGTGGGTGAGAGCTGCTCCCAATGGCTGTAGCTTATTTGCTATCCAAAGGATAGCCTTCTTTAAACGGATCTGTGCATTATAGTATGGAAATGGGGTCCAGAAAGGAAGAAATTCCTCCAGGATCTCAGCCTTCTGGAGGCTGGGAGCTCGGGGCTCTGGGGACTCTAAAGGTTTTACTCTGTTGGCTACCTGACCTGGTGTGGTGAGATCACAGTAAGCATGATAAAGCTTCATGCCCAGCAATAGGTCAGTGATTTCATATGAGAGATTTTATTTTTTCATACAGCTGAGGCACATCCTTGTAATCCCCAATTCATTTCCCCCCACTGTTTAGCTTGGCCTCTTTCTAGAGTAGGATGACACCTCTCTGTTTCTGAAGTGGATTATACAGTGTTAATTAGTTTGGGCTGTTTGTGCACATTATTAGGTTAAAAGCCATATGAGGGTAGTGCCTTTTCCTCTCCTGCTTCCACGCCCAGTGCCCACCGTACTGAGAACAATTCATGACTTCTAAGATGCTCAATAGACCTAGGTAAAACACTTATTAGGTGAAACTGGAGATCTTTCCTCAGCCTAGCATGGCTGGGTGCTTGGTGGAGATAGTGACAAGGTGACAGTATTCCTTTATTCCCAGATAGAACTCATGAGTTAGTCAGGGAACATTTGAAAAGTTGGACAGGTTCTACTACCAGCCGAGTATGAATGGCACTACCTTTACAACACAGGCTGTCCCCACCCGGCATTGGTATTGGAAAAATTAGTCTTCCTTTTCTCTCTGCTGAGCTGTCACTTGTCACCTGAAGTAGCATGGAGCTGTCAGCAGAGAGGAAGTTAGAAACTGCTCTACAGAAGAGCAGGCATGAAGCACAGGCACCCTCCCCCCACTACCACTGTAATCTCTCTCCCAGTGTGGGTGGGGAAAGGGTGAGACAGCTCTTTTCCATTTCAACATGGTGTTCCCTGTACCCACCACCCTGTCCCAGTTCCAAGTAATCATCCAAGCTGTGGAATGTTGGCCTGAGAGATAGGTCACAGCCTTGATCCAATACAAATGTCACAACATACAAGTGGGAAAGATGAGCTTCAAAGGCAAGATGACTTCTGAAGGTCTTGAACACAGAAGAACAGACTCAAGGCAAGCACTCAAGCCCTCTGAACTCTGACCTGGTGCACTGTGATCCTACCACCTGTGCCCCTACTTCCTTCAATCCCGGTCAAGCATGCACTTCTGGTTTCCTACTGGCTGAAAAACTGTAATAAAATCTAAACGCAAAAGCTTGCTAAGGCTGTTTGTAAAGTGAAAATGTATACATGCTATTCTTATTTGCTCCACATCCTATGTCATTAGGAAAATATAAACTAAAAGCAAGATTCAATTGCACAGCTTCCAGAATAGTTAAATCCTGAACATCACCACTCATCAAATACTAGCACAGGGCAACTGGCTCTCATTTACTATTGGGATGAATGGATAATGGGGTGGCCACCTCTTTATGAAGACAATCTGGCAGTTTCTTGCAATGTTAAGCAGAATCTTGCCATAGAACTCAACCATCTCACCCCATGATTTCCGCCAAGTTGAGTTACAGAACTCAGGACTTAGGTCCTCACCAGAATGTTTATAACCACTTTAATCATAACTACTCAAACTTGGAAGGAGTAAAAATGTCCCTCTATCAATAAACAGACTCTGGGACTCAGAGACAATGAATTGCTATACAGTAGTAAAACAGAAATGAGCTATCAAGCCCAACAAAGGATGGGAAGTAACCTTAAATACATACTACCAAGTGAAAGAATCTGATCCCAAAATGCTACATACAGCACAAATCCAAGCATGGGACAGTCTAGGAAGACGGGTTCACTACCGAGTCACTAATCTCATCAGTGGCTACCAAGAGTCTGGGGAGGGCTTCGTGAAGCAACAGAGGCTTAATCCATGCAGAGCTTAATGGTTGGTAAGTAATGTAACAGCATTGGCTTATCAGTGACCACAGACGTACCACACCAAAGCAAGATGATAATAGTAGGAACTGTGTCAGAGGAGAGATTATATGGAAAGGACTATGTTTTTCTGTTCAGCGTTTCTTTAAATTTACACCTGCTCTTTAAAAATGAAATCAAATCTCATTTTAAACAACGACTAAAAGTAAATAAAAACTGTGTCTATCGTGGAAGGCCGTAGGCACTGCTCTATTTGTAGCAGGCATGAACTTTAATTCTTGAGTCAAAGAGCAGCAAGGGGCCCAGGTGACGTGGCTGCTCTCTTGTCCCAGCACCGCATGGCTAGATGGTAATCTTGAAGCCTGAGCCTTGTCTCATGACTCTCACACCCGTGAAACTAGCAGTCCCCCACCTTGCCACTAAATATAGAAGCAGCGATCTGAACTCATTCCAGGCCGGTTACTGCCTCCAGTTCACGTTATAGGTGTCCTTTCCGGGGTTCTGTGGATAACACACTTGCTACAAAAGCAAGAAGACTGGAATTAGAAACCCCAGCATCCATGGAAGTGTCAGGCACGTGTGGTGGTCTGGCTGCAATGGCAGAATATGGGAGGCAGAGAGACGAGGGATCCCTGAAGAAAGCCTGCTTGCTCTACAAGCTGTCTCAGCAAGCTCTGAGTTCTGCCAAGGCAGTCACTCTGTTTGAACATGAAAGATGAAAAGCAATCAAAGAAGACACCAATGTCAATGTCTGGCTTCTGCATACAGGTGCGCCCCACACATACACAAACAAGCCAACACACTTACCCCTCTCACACACACAAAACAAACCAATGCCCCCTCTGCTCCATCAGTTAGTTGGCAGAGGACATCTTGTCATCCCCTGAGGAATTTCTCAATGGCTTTTATCTTCCAGAAACAATTCTTAAACCCCCAGCTGCTACATCCCTCCCCCAGGTAGTCTGGTCCCTGCTTTCCTGATAAAATGTTGGTAAATAACCAAAGACTGTCCCACATCCAAATGGAACCTTTGGAGGAGGGTGGGAGGAAGGATTTCCACAGCAGGAGCCATTCTAGGACACCGTCGCTGGGCTGACAGACTAACTACAAATCACGAATCAGATGCAGGCAGTAAAAGGCTCATCATCTCACTAAAGCCATCTTTATTCACCCTGTATTTTTCCACACATTTCATTTCCCATCATGGCTGACTGCCTAAAGCATTCATGTGAAAATAGCAGATTTTTGCCTGTGTGTGTTACTCCTTGTCTCCTCCCAATAACACAGTTTACTGGAGTCTCAGAAATGACATAAACACTTGGCATATCTAAGTGGAAGAAACAAAGAGGAAAAAGATAAAATATCTACCGATACCATCATGGAGAGAAGAATTGGTCCAGTAATCCTTTGACAACAATGAAGTCAAAGGTGTCCTGTTATGCTAGAAAGGCCCTTCATGTTGATGCCATTTCATAGATAGAATAACTGAGTCCCAGAGAAGACAAAGACCGTTTTCTCAATGTCTATCATATATCAGAAAGTCTTGAGTACCTTCTCCAGGGGATTTCTTCCTTGGCGAGATTCAGAAGCAGGGAGAATTCTGAATGGAGCCTTTGAGTAAGAGATTGGGTATGAGACAGCACAGTAGCAGCCCTGAGAAAAAGTGTCTTTATCAAGGTCTTTTGAGGTTTTTTCTTGGTACCCACAGGACGCAGTAGGATTAGAGGAGGGACCTAAAAAGATGCATGAGAAATAGAATGCCATGAGCACCAACGGTATGCACGGCATGGAGCCAGAGATTTGGCATCAAACAATTCCTCCAGAATCAGACTCATCATATGAAAGTCTCCTTAGTAAAGACTCTGGGATCCCAGAGCAGACTCCCACGTATATGTGCTCATATTCCCCTGGCTTATTTGCTGGGCAAACTTAAGTCCTTGAATGTGTGTAGTGTTATGAACTTAACAGAATTTAGAGACACCTAGGAGACAAATGTCTTTGTAAGTCTCGGAGATAATCCCTTCAGAGAGATCTACCTTAACTGTGCATGACACTGTTCCATGGGTTGGGGTCTTGGGCTGAATAAAAGGGAGAAAGCAGGGTGAGCACCAGCATTCATCTCTCCCTGCTTCCTGACGGCAGAGGCAATGAGACCAACAGCCTCATATTCCTACAGCAGGGACTTCTCTGCCAAAATGGCCTGCACTTCAACCCAACAGCCAATACAATCTCCTTCTTTCTATCAAGTGCTTTTTTTGTCACAGAGGTGGGGAAAATAGCTGATACATTTTGTTCACACATTAAGCCTCATGAGAACCCTACACGTCTGGTTGGTCATTCTCTCTGATGAAGGCCAAGAAACCAAGGAACCCGCTGGCTATAGAAATGTTTTTCTGAACTTGCACAGCCAAACTAAAGTGGGGATGGATTTCACCCCGGACTTGATCTAGACCTAAGGCATAATGCGTGCCTCTTTCTCCTTTGAAATGTCCACTTCACTGGACCTAGGCAAAGCCATGAAGGCTCCTGGGTGATACTACCATGTAAGTACTTCACAAGGGTTTTCCACACACCACCCAGTTAAATATTCCTATAAAATGCCCATAGCAAAGGTCACAAACTCATTTAACAGTGTAAGAACCCAGAGTTTAGACAGAAGGGAGGAGCACAGGTATCTGCCCCTGTGGTTTATCAGCATGGAAGCCTCACCACTCTGCCTGCTCTGCATCCCCACTGAACAGAGAAAGTGATCTTAGAAGTAAGCCCCTCTGTCTGTCTTCACCCCTGCTAAGACAAGCACAGGGACATTCTTAGATTTGGAAGGGTCAAAAGAAGTGTTCCTAATGCAGAACCACTCCATGCAGCCTTTACTTTTCATTTCCTGGATTCCATGAAGTGGTTTGATGATATCATCCCCTAGTTGGCTTCCTATGCACTGCTGTTGGGTGACTGACAGAAAGGAACGCTGCTAAACTTGTCCCCAAATCAACCCTCCTTTACTCTTTTCTTCTTTCTCATTGCACCTACCAAGACTTGCCTCCTTGTTCCTGTTTGTCACAGACATCTGCTCCCCATCCCACCCCCCACAACCCTTATCCACGCTCTCTATGAATTGTATAGCAAAGGTGACATTTAGAGGCAGAGTCCTGGAAGAAATCATATGGATCTGGATCTGTCAGAACACTAAATTTAGCCAACCCAGAGGGCCCTGAGGAAATCAGGAGGGAGGGACATGGGAGAGGGGGAGATTTTATCCTGCGATTGGGCCTGCAAAACACAGATCCACCCTAGCTGGGCTGCCCTCCTTTCTTGCTCATCAGAATGGGGAACATAACCTCAATCAGTTGCGTTCACCTGACACCATTGTTAGGTGGCTTGGAAAGGCCCTAATCACGTCCCCTATTGTCTGGTCCCTCACAGAGCTAAGCATAGCTGTGTCAAAGCTGTACTTCCCTTTGCAGAAAACCCTGGAGAGTGTTGAAATATTTGTCTAGACATATAGGTCTCCATATACCCTCTCTCTTACTTATTCTTATGCACATATACACACTCCCACACGGAAGTGTGCTAATCCAATGAGGAGCAGAGGGTACTGTCCAATCTCAACCCTTCTCATAGAAGGGCAAGAGTGACAAAAATGCTTTGCTTTTTCTTGCTCCCCAGATCCCTTCTTTGGGGAGCTACCCAAAGATCATGTATTGAAAATAGAAGCCCAGTGTTAATTCAAAATAATCCCAAAACATCTATGTTCAAAGCTTCTTAAAATGATGCAGGATCAGCAGGAATCTTCTCATTGCCTCAGTTTCTCATCTGAGCCAAGAGACCTGAAGTGCTGGCAAAGTAACTCTAGCTGTCCCTCTTGCTCTTCTTAAGCTTGGAAAAGAAACAGAACCTTTTTTAAAAAATAGAGGTTAGTCTTACCCGTAGAAAGTAAATAAATGATCTACGAAGATTTCCCTTTCAGGAGGAAATGCTTAAGCCCTTATAAAATGTCAGACCCTGGGCAATTTTGTTGTTCAATAAGATGCAAAGCAGGAGCCAGATGTAATAGAGTGAAGCAAATTATTGTCTTAACAGCTGGAACCTGGACGCCTCTTAGGGGGAGAACAGTGTTTGCTGAGGATAATGCCTCATAAGAGACACAGTATGATGGATGGATTGCTCTCACAGCGTGGCTTGTTCTGCTTGGCTGTATCGTGTCCTTTGTAGAGTCTCCCAGCATACTCCAGTCTGGGCCCTGTTAATATTATTGGGAATGCCTACTGGATGGGTACAAAGGACACCTGGAAAAAAGGAAAGTCATTCTTGCCACAGCCACAGTAGACTAGGAGTCCCTGATATGACCAACCATCAGCCTCTGCACAAACAAGCCCAGATCAGATCAGCAGAGTCTATACATGACCAGAAGGACCATCTGTTATGGTTTGGATGTAGCTTAAAATTGTCCCCCATAAGCCTATGTGTTGAAATGTAATCCATCTTACAAATATTGAGACATTGGAAACCTAACCTGACAATGGTTTTTTAGAAGTAGAGGATGTTAAGTTTCTATAAAATCAGCAGGATGCACTTCTTGTGACTGGAATACTGGTCACCTTAAGAGAAAAGAGACAGACCGTAAGAAAAGTGCAGATGCAGATTCCTCAGTTCTTGCCATTTGACACCCATGCCATGATGGGACTCTGTCAAAAAGAAAGCTCCCACCAGATAGAGAGGCATGGACCTCTGAATGGAAGTTAAACAAACTGTTTTTCTCTATAAATGGACAGTACTTTGGGTATTTCGTGATAACAGTACAAAGCCAATATACCATTCAGTTGAACCTGCCTACTGCATGTACCCGCAATTCCTGTTTTTGTACCTTGTAATAGAGAGCAAGAAACCAAGGTTACTGGACTTGACCTAAGTTCCCCTGTTGCTGAGTATTGTCCTCAAAAATGTGTTCTGGAAACATTGTTTATGTGAAAGTGCATGGACATGTGTGCGTACCTCTTCCTTTCTGGAAGCTGCATGTACCCACACACATACACACACATACACACACACACACATAAACACACACACACACATACACACACACACACACACACACACACACACATGCATGTACCCACACATGCACATATACACATACCTATTTCTTTCTGGAAGTCTCCCAAACAAGGCAACTTTTTTTTTATCATGATGCTAATGAGACTTAAGCTTTTTTTAAAATACATGCTACTCATCCAAAGTCCACTATTCAATTTCATATGCACATTTCTGTGTTGTTTTCCTCTAAAGATCATACTTGCTTCAAGCCCCACAAAGCTTGGCTCTACCCCTATTCTAACAGCGTCAATCAAACATCTGGCTCTCAAGCCAAATAGCTGTCACTTTAACCATATGGGTCTGTGCTTAGGAGCAGCCCACCCAGAGCAAGGCACTCACAGTGTTGCCTTATGTCTCACATATCTGCCAACACGAGAGTCATCCTCCTTTCCTGCCCACAATTAAGACAGTTTAAAACCCATATTCACAGGTAAACAGAAAGACGTGGAGTCCTGACCCCCGACAAACAGTTTATTCCTCTTTGACTGTCTTTCCATTCTTTCTCTTCATCTTTTTAACACTTAACACATCACTTTACTCAAGAGGCTTTTTGCTATGCAGCAGATACCCAACTCCCAGCAACCCATGTCTGAGACATAGATCCCAGGCAGCTCTCCAACCTGTGCAGAGGCCTTGATGTGATACATTTCTCCCTCTGACCTTAGCCACTCCACCAATCCCATTTTTTCCACTTTCCACTCTAAACATGCCTCCAGGTAGTTCCATCCCCTGTGTATTATACATACACATACTCAGCATATATATATATATATATATATATATATATATATACACACACATAT
>JADRCD010142472.1:27104-39294 GCA_019843815.1 Montemys delectorum | reverse complement strand
AAGAAGAAGAAGAAGAAGAAGAAGAAGAAGAAGAAGAAGAAGAAGAAAAGATAGATAAATTCTAAAATCTTCTAAAAAAGTTAGGTAGATTAAAATAATGTTCTTTAAATTTAAAGGATTTTCTTTGGTTCAAGGAAGAGTATCTTATTAATATTTTTATTTCCTTTATTATTTAATTTCAAATGTCAGACATTTTGTTTCTGAAAGCTGTGTAATATATTGAACTT
Source organism: Montemys delectorum (assembly GCA_019843815.1). Taxonomy (NCBI): domain Eukaryota; kingdom Metazoa; phylum Chordata; class Mammalia; order Rodentia; family Muridae; genus Montemys; species Montemys delectorum. The sequence continues at coordinate 39,067 of JADRCD010142472.1, read as the reverse complement.
CTTTGAAGTTTTCACTTAACATATTTTCTCCAGATCTCTAATACTTCAGTTAAAAATAAAAGTATTTATAGAACTACTGATTCAAAATAGATTCTAAACTCACATGACTATAGCTGCTGCATAGTATGCCTATTCTAGCTTAAAAGCTTTCATTCGGTTGACTGAGATGTGCTGTCTTAGCGCATTGGAGCTCAGTTTAATTCAATGTAACAGGATGCTCCTTGAAAGACACCAAGAACTGCCAAGTACTTCTTCCTTCTATTGCTCCTCTACAATAGCCACCACCACTAGACCTCATTGTTACCAAGTCTCTAGTCCAAAGACGGGCATAAATATCAGAGATTCCCAAACTAGATAGTATTCTGCACTCTTAATCTAGCGATAACTGTAAGATATGTTCATGTATTTCCATTTATCTCAATTTATTTTTCAAATGAATCATACCATAGATCTGCCTCAAATTCACAAGTTGCATGGCACTGGAGACTCTTAATTTCTTAAAGCATGAATAGCCCCAGTGTGTGGCTCATGAGTCAGCACATCCAATTTGGCTGACATATTGGCTCTAAGCAAAGGGTAAAACATTAGGCATTACAAATCCTGACTTTTGTGGGAAGGAGGATTCCCTTTGATTGCTATTCTTCTTCATTACTTATGAAGAATCATAGTTCATAAATACATTTTCTGGATGGCTTAATAACCCACTTTCTTAGTTTTAAGCCTTTGACAAAGAGGTGAAAATATTTCCATGAACAAGCTGTGGCAGAAAGCCTCCTCTTGGGAAATGAATTCTTGGTAATTCCTGTGGCAAGTCATATTGACATCTCCCCTCTCTCACCTTGCCCTTCATGAAGTTTATCAAAGTGGGTCTTTCTGTTGCTAACTCAGAAATTCAAATGGGAAGAGGAGTCACAGGACAGCTTTCCTATTGTGGTCATGTGAATAGTAGTTCTGGAGGGTGAACAAGACACACTGTACATTCAGAGAAAGATGCACTCTTGCCTTCTGGCATGACTTGTACAGTGATTAGATGAGACTGAGGTCTTGGGAACCCAGAGATGGCTACATCTATTTTGGTAACACTGACATGCTCCAAGCCTACAGCGAATAGGGAATCACCCTCTTTGTGTAAATGTTTGCTTTGTTGGAAATTCTCAGGCAGAAATTAATAGCAAACATGCACCAGAAAGAATATTAAATCAAGCATGATAAACAACTCCTAGGCAGTGTTTAGACTGGCCAAAGCCATTCTATAACCATGCTTGATGATAGAACATTGCATCTAACATCTATACACTGAAAACTAGAATTATTTTTGCCTGATAAATAGGTCTATCAGAGTAGGTAGAATAATGAGCAGATAAGTACCAAATCCCCACTGCATTTTCCTTTCATTTATTTTTTTTCTTTTGGTGGTGTAGACACTATAAATGAATCATGAATGTTTGATGTTCCTTTCCAGCAGTTACAAAACATACTTGGAACGGGTCTGGGAATTCACTTTGATCTCTTGTTTGAAGTCATATGCCAGTATTCTGGCCCCCTGTGACAACAACAATCTCAAACTCTGGGCTACTAAAGAGCTGAACTTAATCATGCAGAAATGGTGCCAAAAGATGTTTCAAAAATGACACAGCAGTATGCTCAGGAAACCCACAGGATGGGGGCCTTGTGCTTCTGGGGCTGAGTCAGCACGCACTAGCTGGCCTGAGGGTCCTCTGAATCTGCTTCACTGTCCAGCAGTGCTGGACCTGAACGCCTCAAACACAGATGATGACAAGGTGGACAGTGTCCTCCAATGTGGATCTTCCTTTGAATAATGCCTCAGAATTTACTTCAAGCCAAAAAAATATGGAGCTTGTTTTTTATTCCATTTCTGTTGTAGGATTCACAAGGGTTATTAATTATTTAGCAGAAAACTAATAGCAATTTCTTAATGTTTATTCATCAGAGATACTGTACTCCATTAACAGCTCGATAAACTTTCTTAAGGTTGAACAAGGTCAATCTCTCTACCTTAACACTGCTAATCAATCCCTGCAGAATAAATATTTGCTTTAAGTTTCTCTATGCCAAATTCTATGGCATCGTGTTGTCTAAATCTCCTTTTGTAAATAAGCTGTGCCCCAAAGAGAAAGAGCATCAGGGCCTCCAAAGCCTGTGACGTCACATGGGCAGGCCTCATAGACCTGTTGCCAGGGCAACAGCCACCGTATTCCCAGAATCCATTGGACTCACCTCCCACCTTTACCTATAGCCACTATGTCAGAACCCATATACACATGTGTATGTATGTATATACATACACATATACATATATACACACACACATACATATAAATTTACATATATCTGTGTGTATCATGTGGAGCTAGCTTCTGCTCAGGCCCACACCTACCCATTCAGTGTCACATTTTCTATTTACCAGTCTGCTATAATTCTTGCATAGACACCGGCATATTTATTGGTAGAATCAGTCAAGGGGAGGACATCCAGCTTTCCAGATACGGCCTGGCCAGGCTTCTCTGGGAACTACAGGGTTTACAGTCACACCTCCCAGCTGACTTACATCTTTGGACTTCTGCCATCGGTTGCCCCCCCTCAAAAGCAACTCTTTGTTCCCCAGTTATTCTGTGCTCTTGCAGCCGAACCAAACCCTCAGTACTGGGGTGGGGTGGGTTGCTTTCCACAGCAGGCCCAGGGTCTACTGGGTAGCCACTAGAGAGGGGGTCCTCGTGATAACTTGGGCCACTAGTCTGGCTGATATATATATATATATATATATATATATTGGACTGTTCTCAGGATGGTGGTACGAATAGTCCAACTACCTGTCAATGGGTGTCAGAATATCTTCAACCTTACCTCCAGGCACCCCACTGGGATGTCTCCTGGAAAAATCTCAAAACTTTGAAGCTAACACCTGACTTGAAGGCATCCAAATTAATATAACTCTGCAATAAGATCTGGATTAAATATCAACTAGATGGTACTTCAAAATGGCCACTTAATGGCGCCCTAGATCCAACTATTTTAAGGGATCTTAATACATACTGCCAGCAAACTGGTAAATAGAAGGAGGTTCTTAATGTCCAAGCATTTATCTATGCCTGTTCCAATCCCTCCTTGTGCTCTTCTTGTTCCTCAACCCAACTTCTCTTAGCCATGAAATCTATACAACCTCTGCTAGATGACGCTACAATGCTAGATCCAACAAATGAATCACCATCTTTTCACTGCAGACCTGTCTCCATACCACTGAAAACCCAAACTGCTGCCTCAGTTTCTCCTTCTCACCAGGATACCCCAGAGCCTGCTAGCTCTACCTCTTCAGACCCCACCATTTAGTTGCATTTTTAGGGGTGTACCTCTCACCTATTCCTTTTTGGTAGTGCCAACATGTCCTGTCCCCTTATTGGGAAGGGATCTTCTAGCTAGCATGGGAGCCTCTATTTCCTTTGCTCCCTACATTCACCTGAACCCAGGCTCACCAGCAGTTCCTCTGCTCCTTCTCTTAGCTAGGCAACCTACTAACACTACCATGTTATTTCCTTTACCAGCTTCTCAGGTAGATCCCTGAGCCTAGGATGTCCAGAACCCCTCTGTTGCTAAACACCATTCTCCTATTGTCATCCAATTACAGATACATAACCCAAGCTCTCTCTCCAGAGCCTCAGGAGACTTAAGCCTATTATTTCTGACCTCTTGAGGAAAAAAATCCTTCGCCCCACCTCCTTTTCCTTTAATACCCCTATAATAGTAGTTAAGAAGCCTAATAATGGTAACTATCGCCTGGTTCAAGACCTCAAGCACATTAATTCTGCAGTAGTTCCTCTTCATCCTGTTGTGGCTAACCCTTCCACACTTCTTTCACTATCCCCTCAGGGACTTCCCATTTCTCAGTCCTAGATCTCAAGGATGCATTTTTCTCTATCCCTCTAGATACCCAGTCACAAAACATATTTGCCTTTACCTGGACAGATTCTGACACCCACTTTTCTACCCAACTTACCTGGACTGTTCTACCTCAGGGATTCCAGGATAGCCCACATCTATTTGGTCAGGCCCTGGCTTCTGATTTATTACTATCCTTGTCTCTCCCTAAATCTAAGGTTATACTTTATGTAGATGATGTCCTTCTCTGTAGCCCCTCTCTAGAGATTAGCCAAGCTGACAACTCTGCTCTTCTAAATTTCCTCTCCAGTCAAGGCTACAGGGTCTCACCTTCTAAAGTCCAACTGTTCACCCCTCAGGTCACCTATTTGGGACTAACAATTACCCCAACCCACAAGGCTATTACCTTAGATAGAAAGAATTTGATTCAGTTCCTAACTGTTCCTTCTACAAAGGAAGAGATTTTATCACTCCTAGGAATAGCTAGCTTTTTACGTTCGTGGGTTCCTTCCTTTTCCCTCCTTTCTCATCCCCTATATGAAGCAGTGCTAGGGCCCACCCATCTCTTCTCAAACCTATTACCAAGCCTTTTCAAAGGCTCTCCTTAAGGCACCAGCTTTACATCTCCCTGACCTGACTCATCTTTTTTCATTCTATGTAACTGAAAAAGAGGGATTTGCCCTTGGAGTCTTAGGTCATCAACTGGGACCCTCTTTTGCACCTGTAGCTTACTTATCAAAAAAACTAGATCTAACCATCCAGGGATGGGCACCTTGTATCCGTACCTTAGCAGCTGCTGAACTCCTTATTCAAGAGTCAAAAAAATTAACCTTTGGGTCACCTATAACTGTCTTCTCTTCTCATAACTTGTCACAGCTCCTAACTTATAAAGGCTTACAGACTCTACCTCCCTCCAGGGTTCTTTCCCTTCAGGTAGCTTTAATAGAAGATTCCACACTCACCTTCCAATCATGCCCACCTCTTAATATTTCCAATCTTCTTCTTTGACCTAATACTGACCACTCCCTATCTTACTCCTGCACTGAAACTTTAGAGGAACTGTTACCTCATCCTTCACACATACAGGAGGGCATATTATCTCAGGCCATCTATACCTGGTATACAGATGGTAGCTCATTTTTACATGAAGGAGCTAGAAAAGCTGATTATGCCATAGTGTCAGACACTGAAGTGATAGAGGCACAGGCCCTTCCTACTCACACCACCAATCAACAGGCTGAACTAATAGCCCTTACCCGTGCCTTTCAACTGGCACAGGGAAAATCTCTCAACATCTATACAGGTTCTAAATATGCTTTTCATATTCTGTCTCACAATGCTATCTGGAAGGAGCGTGGGTTACTTAACACAAAAGGAGGATCAGTAACTAATGCAAACCAAATTATGGCCATGCTAAAGGCCTCCCATCTTCCCACAGCCATTGAGATTGTCCACTGTAGACAGCACCAGAAAGATGACTCTATAGTCTCCAGGGGAAACAACCGAGCTGACAAGGCAGCTAGAACTGCCACCCTTAGAGGCCTAGACTTGTCTCATCCTCCCCAGGACATTCTTACACTGCAACCTACATCTCCACCTTCTTCACCCCCTGACACTCACCAAACTCTGTCCTATCTTCACCAACTCTTTCATCCTAACAGCCAAGCATTGTCTTTTTTTGTTAAGACCCACCTACAGCCTACTCCTGAGGACTTAAGCTTTTTAAAATCTATCACTGCTTCTTGCAAAATCTGTCAGAAGTCTGACCCCAACTCAAGGTATCGTAGAACCCCTTTTCCTACACATCAGGCCAGAGGTTCCTGGAACTGACTGGCAACTTGACTTTACCCACATGCCCACTGTCAGGCATGCCAAGTACCTCCTGGTCTTGGTGGACGCCTTCTTGGGGTGGGTAGAGGCATTTCCCACAACTAACAAAAGGACTCAGACAGTCTCTGATCTCCTCCTTTGCTGCAGGCCGGCCAATCTGGGCCTCCCTCAACCTGAGGGAGAAACGGGGTCCTAGTCAGGTTGATGAGGCGTAGGCAAAGGGTTACAAACCGAGCCAACACAAGGGTGTGTGAATCTGAATGTATTTCTTAAAAATGTCATCAGACTTTTACAGTCATTGCAAAAGAGATATGAAAAATCTGGCAGCTCAGCAGTCAAGGTACATCTGAGGCTACCTAAAATACACTGGGTCTAAAAACAGCAGCCATTTCCTCTGGACTGATGCAGCACCCCTGAGTTCCGAGCACGCTCGGGCTGCATGGGCCCTGCGGAATCCTGCGGGGCTGCAGGTGAGCCAGTCAGGAGGATGGAGGCTCGAATCTTGAATGCTGACTCTAGAATGTTGAATGCTCGACTGCTTAATCTCTTGAATCGGGACTGCTGCTGCACCCCCCAGGCCCAAGCACTCTGGGCCTGGGGAGCTGTGGACTGCATGTATTTTAGTTCATCTAAGTTCTAGTTCTAGTCAGAGTTTGAGCGAGTCCAAATGCTCAATGCAGACTCCTCTATCTAGAATTTTGACTGCTTCACACTGTCTTTCACACACACACTCAGCTCAAGGTCCTGCCCATCCTAGGTAAAACAGCCCACTATACTAATCTTCTGGGCTAGTAGAGACGTGTCTCTTGCTAATTCCTAGGAGTGGTTCAGTTGCAGTACTTAACTGAGAATGAGGATTCTATTTGACCTTGCCCTGAGATAAGTCTCCCATTCTGTAAGCTTCAACACTGTATTCCCTTCTTTATTTCCCTAACAATGCCAAAGGCAATTAGTCTGAGTGAGTAAAATTCCAAGCCAGGGTTTGGCTAAAATGTTGGAACATTGGTAAAATGTCAGAGAGAAATGTCCGATTTTCTCTCTAGCTGTCATATTTTGGTGGGCATCTAGCACAAGAAAACGAGGACATATCTGGGTTACCTCTGAGTTAGGGGGTGCTAGGCGACAATGTGGGTGCAGGAGACTGGCTTTCTTTAAGCTTATGCCTCAGATACTGCTGTCACACAAGGTCTGCGTGGCACTCCTCCAAGAGATCATCCCCCGGTTTGGTGTCCCAGCCTCTCTCCAATCAGACAATGGTCCTGAATTTACTTCCCAAGTCTCCCAAATCCTATCTAAGGCCTTAGACATTCCCTGGCATTTTCACATTTCTTACCACCCTCAATCTTCTGGTAAGGTAGAAAGAACTAACCATTCTTTAAAAACCACTCATGTTAAGCTGTTACAGAAACTTCACCATGATTGGATTAAACTCCTACTTCTGACTCTTTTTAGGTTACAAGTTCTCCCAAAGTGACCTCTCCTCATCTCTCCCTTTGAACTCATGTATGGATGTCCAGTCCCAACTCCTGGTCTTTCACCTAAACTCTGTCCCCTCCCAGACTATCTACTTACCCCATTACTTTGCCATCTCCATTCTCTCCTATGGAACTTTGCTGACCACCATCTACGTTGGCCATACACTGTCTCCTGTCCACTGTCTATCAACATTAGAAACCAAGTCCTATCCCCTCCATTTCATCAGCCCTCACCTCTCTCTCTCAAATGGCAGAGCCCTTTTAAGGTAATTCTTGTGATCTCTACAGCTGCTAAACTCAAGAGACTCTCTCATTGGGTCCATCTGTCTCACCTCAATCTTTTCATTCTTCCACCTAAAAATGACTCTTCTTCATACACATCAATCTTAACTGGACCGTGCTCTGTTAAGCTCCAGAGGACAACGAGACTGCCTGCCCACCTTGTCCCTAATCCCAGAAAATGAGACTCCACTCTGACAGCCAAGCTCAACCTCACTGGATTAGACGTGGGTTTCTCGTCCTTCCCCTCCTGTTCATTTCTATCCAGGATAGCCCTTATATCTGGAGATTCGAGGTTCAAGAAACCCCCACAGATAACAGTCTTTCCAAATAGGATCAGGAAACTGCTCCATAGCCGGATACCAGGAACCAATCCTAATTGCTACCATCCCGGTATCTGTAATCCCATCTAAATATTATCATCTCTATACTTGCTTTCTCTTTGACCAGACAAAAGATTTTTGTAGAAAATGGCCAGACGAATATGAGGGCTGCCCATATTGGTCTTGTCAGATACATATGCTAGGATCATGGATCAATCATTTCTATCAACACCGCAAGACACTATTTTTCTACATACAAGACCAATGGGATTCCAGGTGAGAGACAGGAATTGTTGGTAAGCTCTAATGTAAAAATCAGCCTGGGTCCCCAGTTAAGTACCATCCATTTCCAGAGAAAATATGTCTCAATTGTCCAACCCTTGGATATTGGAAAAGAGATTATCAAACACTCCTCCGAGGTCCTTACCTCTTTGACATCACCCTTCATAAATGGCACTAACTTGTCATTTCACCTTTTACTTAAGACATTGACCTTGGCATACCAACTCCTTAATGTCACCAGACCTGGATGCTTTAAGGATTGCTGGTTATGTGTACCCCCTGGAACTAACTCACAATTGTCACAGTGTCTCCAGTAATACTGCCAAGTAACATTACCTCACCCTTTGTCAGCTGCCCTGGCTCCAATGTTGCCATGACTCCATACCTTACCTCTGTCCCTCTTTTTGACATGGCAACCTGTTTTAAGGCCTCTGGGACTCATTCAGTGGGAATGCTGAGCTCCCTAGACTGCAATAGAACCATAACCCTTGATATATCATCTCTGCCACAATGCCCTACAATTCAAAACACGTCAATTCTTCATGGCACTCAGGAATAGCTTCGCCTACTTGCCAGCTGGTCAGGAGTTTGCACATTAGTACTTCTTTTCCCTGAACTGGGAGTAATCCATGGAAACGAGCCCCTGCCAATCCCAGTTGTAGATATGATAGCTGCCCAACATAAGAGGGCAATTCAAGTTGTGCCACTCTTGGTTGCTACGAGAATAGCCATAGGTGTTGGTACTGGAGTTGCAGGGATAACGACTTCCATGACCCAATATAATACATTCACTTCCCAGTTTCAAAAAATGTCTGAAACTGTGCTTACTATCCAAAGACAGATCGATTCTTTGGCAGTCGTGGTGCTTCAGAACAGATGGGGACTAGATGTCCTGACAGCTAAAGAAGGTGGTCTTTGCCTGTTCCTCCAAGAAGAATGCTGTTTCTATGTCAACCAATAGTAAGAAATAAAATCCAGGAGCTACAGTCAAACATAAAAGAATCTCAGGGACCGTGAGACCTCCAGTTCTGGGAGTTTTGAAAACTCCATATGGAAGTAGATACTCCTGTTTGTAACTCCTCTCCTAGTCATCTTCCTGGTGTTATTATTTGCTCCCTGCCTCATTAATCTTGTTTCTACATTTCTTCAATGACAAATACAAAAAATTTCTAACCAAACTATTAATCAGCTCCTGTTACAGGATTACCAGCTATTGCCCACAGATGAGCCATTGTCCACAGAGGAGCCTGATGCGAACGTTTACCAAGTGGATCCCTATGGTGAAAGCCAGCTACCCCCCTACCTGACGAAGCCCCTAGACAGCAGGAAGTAGCTTAAGAGACAGGACAACAACACCCTCATTCCCTTTTCACCATTGGCTTCCCCTTCCCCTTTTCTTTCCTTCTCTTTATAATATCAAAAGAGATAGCAGAATTTGGTCTTGTTAACTTTTCTACATTAGACCTAGAACAAAAGGTCACTGTATCCAGAACAAAAAAGATTTAGGGCATTTCTAATCTATATCTAACAGGAATGTCTTTGAAAAATATTTATGTTAGTTCAAGTCACACTGACAAAGATTGTTTCAAATGCACCAGACCAACATGAGCTCTGTTGACGAATCTTCTCTAGGGCACTAAATATAGGATATGGCTTTAGTTGCTTGGATTGCTTGTTTTTCCTAATAAGTCTCAAAAATATCCAACCTACTTCCTTTTCTGGACCACACATCTCCTCATTCAGGTCTCCCTCCTGACTTTCCTGGCGAATCTTATTGTGATGGCAGGGACAGACTGAGCAACACCCTCACAAAATGTAGCACTGAATGTGTGAGGAGGAAGGTCAGGGGTTTTCTGGCCTTTGTGTGGAAAAATACACACAAAAAACCCTCTTCCCCCTTCACTGAGATCCTCCATTACTGTAAAAAGGAGCCATCCACCTGAACTGTCATGTACAGATACTCATGTATTATTACCACCCACTGTTAATACTTCTGTAGAATTCCCCCAAAAGACATTAACAGGGACATAAATCCTTATATATATATAAATACTTACCTATATATAAATGACTTCCACTTTCTTATAAAGTTATTTTGACTAAAGAAAACAAAGGAAAGAGGGCATTTCCTAGCAAACTATGAAAAACGAGACTGTGTGGTAGGTGTTTCAGCTGTGGGTAATGCTGTCTTCCTTTTAAGACAAATATACTCAGATTTGGAGGAGTTGAGCAATATTCCCAAAGGCTGTAGCTGCTAAATGGTTAAGTCTGAGATTTAAATCAACCATTTTAGCAAAGCAATATTGCTTAAAGTAGCAAAGAGGATTGTGGCACACAATATTTTTAAAGTACATATACTCAATTCTCTTTAAAACATTGTAAAGTACAGAAACAATGGATGAGAAAATAGTTTGTCTAACTAGGGACTGGATGAAAAAAAAGGACCCCAGGATCATGACAATATTTATACTCCTGATTCCAAGTCAGAATATACCTAACAGAATTTGTCTTTGTCTTTTCCTCCATTAACCCACTGTAAGATTTAATATAGTATGTGTGTACACACAAGGACATAGATGCACCTATAACTAAAAAGACCTAATCAGTTTCAAAAGGTTAAATTCAGCTCTCCTGGAAATCTTTTCCCAGTTACCATTGAATTAAATAATCCAGAAAAAAAATTAGATTGAGAATCTGAAAAGCTGTAAATGACTCAGTTACCATTTCAGAATTTATCAGTATGAGGCAAAAAGTCTTCTTACCCCAACCCACACTCGATCCCCCACCCCTATCCCTAGTCCATACCACTTTTTACCCTATTTAAGGAACTGGCCTAAGGCAGCTTACAGATAACAACTGACTTTAAAATACTTCCAAAGCATTGGCAGAAATCACACTTTACATTTCTAAATGACTTGCATTGTTCTAAATATCCAGACACTGCTCCTGGCCACACAGATAAAGGAAGCCTTGGGCCAATTATGCAAAGGACTGGGTTGCAACATGAAATAAGAATATTCCTCAGCATGACTCATCCGAAAATGAAAAAGAATAAGTACAAAAGATGATGCCTCCTGGTAAGACTTCAAATGAGACACAAGGAACATGTCTGTGTTTGTTCCCAAATTAAGAAATAGCACATAAACTGAAAGTAGAAGAAGCAATGGGCTGTGGATCAGCTTGATTCAGTAACTTAGCTGTGCATGATATATATATGTATATATATACATATATATATGTATACATATACATATATATGTGTGTATGTTTCCAGAGGCTGAATAACAAAAGCACCTTTATCATCACCATCATCATTATTTTGTTTAAAATATATACTGATATTTTAATCTGAATCACAGTTTATCTGGTATAGTGTGGAAATGGAGCCGCAAGCTAAAATGAAGCAAGAATTGAAAAACTCAATAACCAAATAGAAAAGCAGAGAAAGTCACACAAGCAGAATGAATCAAAAATATTAGGATTTGAAAGTAAAGTAGAGGATCTGGACCAAACAAGCAAAGAATATAAAACATAATAATAATTAAATGCACAAGAAATGAATATGTGACATCATGAAAAGATCTAACTATAAAGCAAACCACTAAGTTACTAGCACACACCAGAGAGCAGAATTCTAGGTCAATGGCATAGTCCAAAACTTCAACAGGATCAGAGAATAAACTTCTGGAAACTAAATACAGACATATTCAAACATATATACAAAACACAACAAAACATTGAATAGAAAGGAAAAGAAACTCCCCAAAATATATCATAGTTAAAATCCTATCCCTATAGAACAAAGAAAGCATATTGGAATCTGCAACAGAAACACACACACACACACACACACACACACACACACACACACACACACACA
>JADRCD010142472.1:0-27094 GCA_019843815.1 Montemys delectorum | reverse complement strand
ACACACACACACACACACACACACACACACACACACACACACACACAAGTCCCACATAAGGAAAAAAAAATCGCCAGAATAACTACTGACTTATCTATGGAAAATTTGAAAGCCAGACGAACCTATAGCCATGTATTCCAAGTTCTAAAAGATTATGACTGCCAGTCAGAATGGCTAGGATAAAAAATTCAGGTGACAGTAGATGCTGGCCAGGCTGTGGAGAAAGAGGAACACTCCTTCATTGCTGGTGGGATTGCAAGCTGGTACAATCACTCTGGAAATCAGTTTGGTGGTTCCTCTGGAAATTGGACATAGTACTACCTGAGGACCCAGCTATACCACTCCTGGGCATATATCCAGAAGATGCTCCAACATGTAATAAGGACACATGCTCCATTATGTTCACAGCAGCCTTATTTATAATAGTCAGAAACTGGAAACAACCCAGATGTCCCTCAACAGAGGAGTGGACACAGAAAATGTGGTACATTCACACAATGGAATACTACTCAGCTATTAAAAACAATGAATTTATGAAATTCTTAGGGAAATGGATGGATCTGGAGAATAACATCCTGAGTCAGGTAACTCAGTCACAAAAGAACACACATGGCATGCACTCACTGATAAGTGGATATTAGCCCAGAAGCTCAGAATACCCAAGATAGAATCCACAAACCACATGAAGCTCAAGAAGAAGGAAGATCAAAGTGTGGGTGCGTCAGTTCTTCTTAGAAGGGGGAACAAAATATCCACGGGAGGAGATACAGAGACAAATTACGGAGCAGAGACTGAAGGAAAGGTCATCAAGAGACTGCCCTACCTGGGGATCCAACCCATATACAGTTACCAAACACAGACACTATTGTGAATGCCAATAAGTGTTTGCTGACAGAAGCCTGATATAGCTGTCTCCTGAGAGGATCTGCCACATTCTGACAAATACAGAAGTGAATACTTACAGCTAACCATTGGACTGTGTATGAGGTCCCCAATGGAGGAGCTAGAGAAGGACTGAAGGAGCTGAAGGGGTTTGCAGCCCCATAGGAAGAACAACAATATCAACCAACCAGACCTCCCAGAGCTCCTAGGGACTAAACCACCAACCAAAGAGTACATACACTTGGAGGGACCCATGGCTTCAGCTGCATATGTAGCAGAGGATGGTCTTGTAGGACATCAATGGGAGGAGAGACCCTTGGTCCTGTGAAGGCTCGATGCTCCAGTGTAGGGGAATGCAAGGACAGGGAAGCAGGAGTGCATGAGTGGGTGGGGGAACACTCTCATAGAAGCAAAGGGGACAGGATGGGGGTTTTCAGAGGGGAAACGATGAAAGGGGAGAACATTTGAAATGTAAATAAAGAAAATATCTAATAATGAGAAGGGGGGCCGGGACTGATATTAAGCATATATGCAGCTATATGAAGATCTGCAAATCTTAATTCCCCAAGAAGTTATTGGGTTAATCAACAGAATCAACAGTTTTCAAAAGAAGAAATACAAATGGCCAATAAAAGCTTGAAGGAAAATGCACCATCAGGGAAATTCAAATTAAAACTACTCTAAGATTCATGTCACCCCAGTTAGAATAAACTGAGTGCTTTTTAAATCAACCACATGGGAACATTTTATCTAGTGCATTATTTCATTTTGGTATCTCTACTAGCTCTCCATTGTTATGACAAAAGTCCCAAAATAAACTTAAATCAGCAAAGATTTATTTGGGCTCTTATCGGATCCTTGAGAGTTTGAAGCCAGCCTGATCTACATAATGAGACCCTGTCTCAAAAACCCAAAGCAAAATAACAATAATAAAATAAACATACAAATTAATTGAAAAAAAAACTAGGCTGAAAAGATTTCATACTGTGTAATTCCCTGTGGCTTAGATTTAAAGACAAGGCAAAATTAAGGTAATCAAAAGCAAGGGAGTGTTTACTGAGAAATAGGTGTGAGAAGGAGGAAGTTGACTGCAAAAGGATAAAGGACATTGTCAGAGTCACAGATGCATGCTGTATAATACCTACTGCTAGCATTTAAGCCACTATATGCATATCTCAAAACTCTAGCCCTTTAATTAGAGCTTATGATTGTGTGCCTTTATATCCCAATAAAGCTTATTGAATCAGTGGCCTTTCAGAAAATACTTCCTGGACGCCTGTTTCAGGAACATTTGTGAGAAAGTTGTGAGCAAGCATAGCCTTTGCTCTTGAGAAAGTCAGTTAGAGTCGGGCTCCATGGGGAGTGGAAGATTGTAGGTCACAAACAACTACTCTAAGTAAATTAGAAAACATCAGGAAGCCATAAATACTATGGGAAGACTAAAATAGTTCACTCTAGTTAGGAGAAAATGACCTTGAAAACACAAACGCAGTAGCCATCAGCCCTCTGAGTCATCTTTGCAATGATGCGTTGCTAGGGTGGGAAACGACCACTCTTCCTATGTGGGTAAATGGTACTTCACAGCCTAGAAGGGAACTACTTGGAGAAGCCATGTTAGGAACTCATCCTCACACGGAATTTTCTCCCTGTTTCCATGTGGTTTTATACATGATTATAGCTAATGAGAAGTGTTCGCTCTTTCTAGAATCATACTCATTTGTAAGTTATTAAAATGTGCATCTATCGATATACATGTATGCTGTGCATTATACTTGGTACTCTGCCATGGCAGGAGAGTTCCAAAACTAACTTCAGTCTATGAAAAAAAGCTATTTGAGAAAGCATTTACTGAAGAATGTCTAGGAAGACAACTCAGACAGCTTGGAACACATTGTGATAAACCAGAAACAACAGACTGGTGAGAAAGAGCCTATCTAGAATAAAGCTACTAATTTGCTTGTTTTTAAAGTAAAAAGGTTACACTGGGCATACAGGCACATGCCTGAAATCCCAGCTATTGGGAGGTAGAAGCAAGAAGATCAAGAGTTCAAGGCCAGCCTCAACTGCATAACAAACTCAAATCCAATCCCTTACAATATACCACAGCAAAATCAGGCAGTGGTGGTGCATGCCTTTAATTCTAGCACTTGGGAGGCAGAGGCAGGTGGACTTCCGAGTTCAAGCCCAGCCTAGTCTACAGTGTGAGTTCCAGGACAAGCAGGAATACACAGAGAAACCCTGTCTCAAAAACAAAACAAAACAAAACAAAAAGAATATAACACAGCAGAGGGAACTCTGAGTAAAATGTGGCTGGGAAATAATGAGGCATCAGTGCAAGCTCACCAACTATAAGAAGCCAACCATCCTGTTTTGGAGGATTCGTTCTGATAGTGATTGGTATTCTGCATAATGGGGTATCATATTACTATCTCTATATTTTCTTTGGATTGGGTGGGAACTTAAAACTACTATTTATAAAAAAATCATTTTAAGTTTATGAAAGAATAAAACTTTTCTCCTCAAGCCTGTGGAGAACATCAAGTCATATGATGAACTATATAGTATAGCTAGGAGTTCCACAAACTACATTAAAAGACAGACAAGTACACAAGTACACGGAAGACAGTGATTCTCAGTATAATATAGGACACTCTGCAGGAGAGATTCTAGTTAAGGTGGGTGCTCTTAACTGAGTGAGTCATTTGAGGACAGCTCTGTATTCTGCAGCCTGATGGGGCCAAAAATTACCCCAGGTGGAGGAAAAGTGGGAGTCAAGACCTGAAGCCCAGTTACTAAGAATTTGGGACTAGATTGTAGGGGTTACTGGTGACTTCTCCTCAGGGTCTAGTTCTCTAAAGGCGTAACTTACCAGGGACAATGGGCTGTTTCTGTCACTGCCAAGAACAACTCTTCTTGAACAGTGAGCTAGGTTGTTTGAAATCATGGTTGAGACATTTTAATATACTGTTCTGGTATACCGGTAATTGATGAAAATACTTTGCTCTGTGGTTTTGATCTATTTGAATGCTCATTGTATTAAAAATAAGAAGGAAAAAACAAAAAATGCCTAACTATGTAGAATCATTATATTGAAGGGAGGGACTTGGAAAGTTACCAGATTAGCACATCATGATTCAAAGAGGGGAGAGAGGTGAAATGTCTAATTTATGATTATTTGAAATCTTACAGATCACTTAGAAAACATACAAATTTAATCTTGATGAAAATCTCGGTGCAGGTACCATTATGTTCTCCTCTTTAGATGTGAGGAAACTGAGGCACAGAACAAAGACTTGTCCTGTCAACAGCAAAGCCAGGACTGGCTCTCTGGCTCTCTGGCTCTCTGGCTCTCTTTCTAGCTCTCCCAAAGCAGATAGCGGCTGAGTCAAAGCCCAGAATGGAGGTTCCAGATTCCAAAGTCTAAGTCATTTCCACCACAAAAGTATCTGTTTATTCACAGCCTGTGCAGGATTTCATCACCTCCTCTTTTAGGCAGCTTGCTATCTTTGTAACAGAATTCTTCCTTTACTCCTCAGATTTTAGAGTGGTGTTCCTCCGTTTCACAGATGGAAAATTTTCTCTCAGCTACACGCATTTTACAAGCCACTACAACCAAACCACTGGGAGTTAAAACCACAACAACAACAAAAAAAAAGCTTCAGCAACAGGCAGCCCTTCCACAAGGAGGGAGAGAGAATGCCATACCCCAGCCACATGTGACTTCTGCTTTTGTTTGTTCCTACAATGAGAGGCTAGAAAGCAAGCTGATGGCAGACATCTGGACAACTCATTTTCAGAACAAATACAGGGTGCTGGTTAACTTTATGACCATTTCCCTGTTGAGGGGCCAAGGCTGAGAAAGGCAGGAGACCTTCTTCACATTCCTTGCTAGAGCCTGCTGTTTCATCCTTGCCTAACAGGATATTGAAGAGAATGCTTCCTGGAATGGGTATCTAGGCTCTACAGCTGGAAAGAGCAGTGTTAACATTTAGAGAAAATATCACCATCTGTCATGACTTAAGGGGAAGCAAATGCAAGATTCCTACAATCAGTCTCTGCAAGAAGGAACAACTGTGTCAGCCTTGACTGGACTCTGACATCAGCCCGGGACTTGCCACACTACCGATGCCCGGGCCTCCCACAGAAATTTTTAGCTCATCTCTGATGCCATCTTTGGAAAAGCGATACTTCTTAGCTTCCCAATTCAATCACGGGCTTGGTTGCAAGGATTATTTAGAAAAGGGAAGCGACTGGGAAGCGTGGGAGACTGTGGTGGTATTCTTCCCTGGATGGTATGATAACTGGGAAGGCATTTGGGGTCAAGTTCCAGGAGGGATTTCCTACAAGGAAGGATGGGTGCTCTCTGCAGTCATGTTTAGGCTTCATCAACAGCCCATGGGGTTAAAAAGAATGAGACTATATGGAAAGGGAAGCCATGTTCCTAAAACCTAAATGGACTGTGCAGAAATTCACTGTGTTCTGCTGCTTTCCATGGTCATTTGTGCAAGAAGGCTGTTTACCAGGTGCTGACCGAACTCTAGTTAGTGGCAGTAAGGGGCTATGGCTGAAAGACTGTGGAGCCTACATACAATATCCAGTAGGAGTAGAGTCATTAACATGTTCTAACTTATATTTTATATGTCATAGATTATTTGTATTCCAGCTTTCCTGGTTGCAGGCAGTTTGCTGAGCAGGACTCAAGCACTCCCTCACACGCTCTCCTCAATTCCCTCCTTATCTATTTAAGAGAAGAGAATTTGAAAAATCCAGGTCCTCAACTTAACATCAGTTTTATGCCCCAAATATATTCAGTTCTGATTCAGGATCCCATGCTTGCCCACTTGAACCATAACATTTGTAATTACAGAATTATAAAGTAAAGGAAGTGTTTGGGAAACAGAACTCATGTTTGTCTGTAACTTGGGATGTGCTTGGCAGAGACGGGACTTCCCCCCCCCCACCCCCCCACCCCCACCCCCCGTATCAAGCCTGTAACTGTCAAGGAAGAAAATGAGCTGCATGAATCACAGCTTTCATGCTTACTGAATTGGGTCCTGTCTTTCAAAGTATTTTAATAAGCCTGCTTCCTCCTAAAATGATCTTGCTGTCCCCAACACTAGAAGAAGGCAAGGAAGAGCCATCATTTCCCAGAAGCTAAGCTGGAATCCAGGCTTCAGTTCCTAGCTCTCTACTCCCACCAACCTTGGCTCTGCAGTCAGTGCTTCCTGTGAGCTTCATTCACATGTCTTCCCCTTCCAGTCAGCTGAAATGCCAGGCCTAACATCTAAGGTCAAAGAGGAACCCACATGTGAACCAAAGATACTCTGAAGGTTTGGTGGATATTAAAATACTCTTATAAAACAACTTGATATAAGTTAGTTTTGATTGAATGAAGAGCATGTGAGCCCTAACATCTTCAAATAAAATTCCCTGTTTCTGAAGCATAAAGCAAGCTCACTTAGCAAGAAGCATTCTGCCAACTCCCAGATATTTAAGCAACAAGTCCTGAGAGTCTATGTGCATTTAGGTTAAAGAAGCCACTGACTGCAGTGAGGGCCCAGCCTCTGGAGCCCAGGCAATGGAGCACGTGACTCTCCTGGGAAGAGCTCTCCTAAAGACCTTGAGTTTTGCTACTGTCACATCCATTCACTCTCTGCTGTCTGAAACAGAAAGGACTAAACTGTGCTTTTCTGAAAGCTGATCCTCCACAAAGCTTCTACAGCTTGAGCTGAGTCCAAAGTGGAAGGGAGATTCAACTCAAGTCAGTTCCACCCACAGCATTAAGAATTTGGTCGTCCAGCACAATCTCAAAATGACCTCCAAAACCAACTAGGGCATCAGAGGTTTATTCTGAGATTATGCCCTAGGTCAGTGCTTTGATCTGGAAACTCATAGGCATTCCTTTATTTTTCTGATCACAGAGTCTGCACAGGAGGAAGTTGTACCATCAATATTCCATGGGGGGGAAAAAGCAAGAAAATATGGTTTTAAGGAAGACTTTTAGAAATATTCTGCTGGCTATAATGAAGGATCGAGGGAATGTGGAGGTAGAAAGGCCAATTGTATTAACATGTGATTCCATCCAAGTGGAAGAATGTTGGGAAACCCTGCTACTTAAGGTCTCAGTCTACCATGTCTACCATGTCTCATAGCTCCTTTGAGCTAGGCACAAAATGGAGGACTCCCTTTTCCAGCAGGGCTTCCCCTTCCCTAACCTTATCTGGGGAGCCTACCCGCACACCCTTTACCTACAAGTTCAACTTTTTCTTTCCTGATAAGAACCCACCCAGCAAGTACCTGAGATTCCTGGAAGGCTTCTCCATGCAAAGGAGGCATTCCTAGTATTTCAAACCCCAGCCAATGATTTACATTCACCATGAAAATTCCATCTTACTCTCCAAGGTTCATAATAGCCTTTGTTCACTCCAAATAAAGTGTATGTCAGAAACTATTTCACTTAAGGTCATCTAAAAGAGCTGTTTTGTTGAATATCATCTAAGAGAGCTGAACACTAAAATCCTTGGAGAAGGCCTTGAAGAGTACCTTGAAGAGGTACTCACTCCCAGGCAGCTTACTCTCAGCAGGGATCCCACAGACCCCACTCATTCCCAACTCCATTCCATCCTTCCAGCCTGGTATGCAGGAGCACCTGGATATCTTCGAGGGGAAAGCAGACTCAGAATCACCGAAGAGACATAGCCTAAGAGAAAGAAATTACCAGGTTTACTGGGATCAGAGCTACAATGGAGAAAGATCTAGAAGAGGCAACGCACCAAGAGCTTGCCTCCTCTTCTGGTCTCCATTAACCTCTTCTGTCAGCTCAACTGTTTGCTTGATCTGTGGGCTTCCCACAGAAGTGTTTCTCCTCCACTGGCAGGAAACATGGCTGCCAGCAGCCCCATGGACACAGAGGAAAGTGCTTATTGGCTTGGTCTACACCCCATGCTTAAGTTAGTTTACTGCCAGACCCTAGGGCCAGGGTAGGGAAAATCGCCTCACCTGCCTCACATGCATGGCTGGAGAGAGTGGACTTGTGTAGAGAGAAAGCTTAGCAAAAGCTGGCTAAACAGACTACTGTTAATTAAAGTGGCCTCTTCTTTGACAACCTTCTATAACAACTAATACACTGGACATTTTAAGGCATGTGTCTACCCTGGGACAACAATTAATGCATGATTTTCCTCCTCAGCAGTCTTCTCCCAAAGCCAAATTCTTGTCTTATTTGCTCCCAAGACGAATTCACTCGAAATTCCTCCAAATTCCTAGTCACTTTCCAATAAACAAAAAAAAAGTTTTCTGATAAACTTTTATTATTTTAAGTAAGTATAATTTAAATCTATCTTATTTCTATAAGGGATTTGTCCATCTTTAGAATTACAGTAAATTATTTGACAGTCTTCATGTTGCTTCTTTAATATAAGCAGCTGGCTGAGTCATTATGCTCTCCATTTACAGTTAATATAGTTAATTTCTATTATTAAGTAAGTAATTACATGATAACATTATTCAAAAAGTGATTGTGGTCCTAAGCAAACTATGACAATCCTGAAATATTGTACTACTCCCATGGTGAAGACTACAAAGCATAAAAGATTAGGATGAGACTACCACAGGTTAACGTCTTTATTTTATGTGTGTGAATATTTTGCCTACAGGTTTGCCTGTGCATTATTTGCGTGCCTGGTACCAACAGAAGCCAGAAGTGTTGAAGATCTTAGGACTGGAGTTACAAACAGTTGTGAGCTGCCACATAGGTATTGGAAACTGAACTTGTTTCTCTGAAAGAGCAGCCAGTGTTTGTAACTCCATCTGCCGAATGCCCTAGCTCTTCTCCCCCTCTCCTCATAATGTTCAACTAATTCGAATGTATCTTCTTAGCCAGCCACACTATTGGTCAACCGCTTTTATTCATTATCCTAACTCCTGTATGTTTATGCGTCTTAATTGCCCATGTGCAGTAGTTAATTTTGTATGTTATTTTGGCTGGGCGTGGAGTGCATGTCCAGATTGCACCTTAATTTTTGGTTGTGTAGCTAAAGTAAGATTAATAAATTAATTACTCACTGGGGTTAGGAACTAAATCACTGTATTAGTTAGGGTTTTACGGCTGTGAACAGACACCACGATCAAGGCAACTCTTATAAGGACAACATTTAATTGGGGCTGGCTTACAGATTCAGAGGTTCAGTCCATTATCATCATGGCAGGAACATGGCAGCATCCAGGCAGGCACGGAGCAGGAGGAGCTGAGAGTTCTACATCCTCATCTTAAGGCTCCTAGCACAATACTGGCTTTCAGGCAGCTAGGATGAAGGTTTTAAAGCCCACACCCACAGTGACATACCTACTCCAACCAGGTCACACCTACTCCAAAAGGGCCACACCTTCCAGTAGTGCCAATCCTGGGGCGGAGACTATACAAACCATCACAACCACCTGTTCCCTGGTTCTTAGGCTTTCCTGCCTGAAATGTAATTACCCCTCCTGCTTGTCTGAGCCTCCATCTTAAAAATCATCAATCTCCCAGGAGGCAGTTCTTCATAGTTAATGAACACCCTCTTGATTCTGTGTTCTGAAGAAAATTTATACCAAACTTTGTTCATAAAGTTGTCCAAAATTGTTGGTTCACTAATTACTTGGCTTAATGATTTTTCTACTGCCTTGGCCTCAGTGAGTGCAAGGATCCAGTTTTACTGCCCACCATCTAGGTGAATATGTTTCATAAAAATTACAGTAGTCACAGGGGAGTCCCTAGACGTGAGTTGATATTAGCAGTGAACAGCTATCAAAGCCTTGGCTTATTTGGCATAATTTTGCTCAGCATTTACCATGGCATGCTCCATGCAAAGTTTCCCTACACAGAGCAACTCAAACGTGGGAGAAGTCTCTTGCTGTGATATCTGAGCCAGGGAGTACCCTAAGGTCGCTCAGCTTTGTCTGAAAGAACACTCAGGCATGAGCTCACTGCTCTGTCTCTATCCCCACAGACACCTAGTCCTTCTCTTGCTCATTCCTCCCTCCACTGCTTATGTAGCAAATCTTTCTTGAGCATCTCTACTTCACCTAGCCCTGGGATAATCCATCTCCACTATGTCTGGCCCTGGGTTAGTCCTATGTTTGCCTGTTCATCATTGTTACAAAAACTCACAGAAAGAAATGAAACTATAAATGAAATATGGAAGTACAATAGGAGGAAAGCGCTTCATTTTCTGAAATCCTACCCCATTCTCTTTCACCACCAGCCTTCCTGTAAGTCATGAGCTGCTAGTCCACGTCAGCTGTTTTGATTTTTTTCTTTAATTTACATTGATGTTTAAAATTTTTAGTTTGTGATCATCATCATCCCAGTTTCAAGAGCCTGGGGTTTAAAAATAACGTAAGTGTTACAGGGAGCCCTTGTTTATAATGAGCCTGTGATTAGTACACCTTTGGGTCCGAAGTCTCTGGTTCTTACTCACCCAGCTCCCAGGGAGGCTCACTGAGTCCCTATCATCAACTTGGAAATAATGAGATATTACATTTTAGGCAATTAATGTCTTGTACTATCTTCTTGGGCTTTGGTGAAGTTTTACTTACAGTTCATAAAAAAAAAAAAAAAAAAAAAAAAAAAAAAGACAGGCCTGGTCTTTTTTCTAAATAAAAAGAACACACACACACACACACACACACACACACACACACACACTGCTCCATAGATTAGTATAATGTACCTTCAGGCTTTCTGAGAGCAAAGGCACGTCCAGGCTTGGTGTACAAGGTAAGTACATCCTTGAGTTTCTGGTTTGGATAATCTCTAATTCTTCTTCTCCTGTACTTGGACTTAAAGGAGAGGCCAGAATTTTCTGTTGAGGTGGTTGTCAGAGTGGTACCTCATCAAGATCAACAATCAGCTGGAAATGCAAATACTCTACCTACTATCTACTGGAGACCCAAGGTGGGGCCAGACATCTGTTTAAACAAGCATTCCACAGTATCTACTCAGGAAAATTAAAAACAACTGCTCTGTATTTATCTCTGACACCACCACCATCAAATAAACATGGAAAATATGAGCAAATTGCAACTTTCAAAGAAAGAAGGAAAGTCTTACCCTGAGGACATGAGGTGTCTGATAAATCAGATAATTCATAAACTGATTGTGCAAAAATTGTATGTTTTATGAATAGAACCCTCATCTAAGGATGAAGCAAAGACATATCATATAATAAAGGTCATGTCTACACAATCCATTAAACATTCTTACACAGTTATGACTCATTACGCTGGAATTCTGTGGATTACAAGACGGGTGGGTGGATAAGAGAGAGGAAAAAACAGAAGGAGATGGGTGGGAAGTTTGAATATGGCTGTGTCATTGGACTGCATCATCATCTGCATCATCATAGGTCAAAAATTAGGCAGCAACATAATCAGGAGGCTGAGGCTGAAGGCTGTTAGGACAACAGAGATTACACAAACTCTTTTTTAAAAAGCTAGCAATAGGGGCTGGTGAAATGGCTCAATGGTTATGAGCACCGACTGCTCTTTCAGACATTCTTAGTTCAGTTCCCAGTAATCACATGGTGGCTCACAAGCATCTGTAATGCCACCTGATTTCTTCTTCTGGTGTGTCTGAAGATAGCGACAGTGTACTCAAATCAGTAAAATAAATAATTCTTTAAAAAATTAAAATTAAGATTAAAAAGCTAGCAATAATAATAGTATTATATACCATTTAAGAAGAAAAAATGTAAAGTAAATGGAGAGCGAGACTAAGTACCTAAGAAAATACCATGCCCAGGCATCATTGTGTACACAGTGTAACCACAGAACACAGGAGGAGGGAGCAGAAGGACCAGGAGTTCCAAGTCATCTTGTTTGGGAACTAATGGATATTTGGAGGCATAAAGGTTAATAAGGATGGATGCCTTCCACACTACCAGCTTCAGGCCCCACCTCTTGTGTCCCTGGTAACTCATTCATTTTAAGGCATATGAAATCATTACAATTGCCCTTCCTCAGAATTTGGAATATCATATAAACCAGGGCACTACATCGAGGCTCATTAAAGAATGGCTATTTCCGTCAGGTAAAACATGGTTGTTTTATAGATTGTGTGTGTGTGTGTATGTACCCAAGGAAGCCAGAGGCATATGTTACTCCTGCAGCTGGAGTTACAGTCAGTTGTGTGGCCTGATGTATGTGACAAGGAACTCAAATTGGGTTCTCCCCAAGAGCATCAAACACTCCTAACAGCTAAGTCATCTTTCTCTCCAGTCTCCTATAGATTATTATTTTCTCTTTAATTTTTCACATCTATTCTGTTATATAGTTGTTGCTCTAAAACATAGGGTCATTGGCCCTGAATGAAGATACGATTTTCTGACCATTCAGGCAAATCACACTTTCTTCCAGAAGCGTGATTGCTATATTGATACAGAATATATCAATTGGACAGAATTCAGAATCGCCGAGGAGACACAGCCCTGGGCATGTTTGTGAGGACATTTCCACACAAACTGAGATGGGAACACTCACCCTGATGTGGTTAGCATCATCCTATAGGGCCAAAGTTTTAGACTAAATAAAAAGGAGAAAGTGATGGGAGCGTCAGCTTCCCGACTAGAGAAGCCATGTGACCAGAGATGCCTTAGGTCCCTGCCACCACACCTTCCCCCCCCCCACACACACACACCATGGCATGCCATGCCCACTTCCTCGGCTGTTTTTTTGTTGCAGGGGAGTGTGGGGGGGTCAAGGGTGAGGTGTCAGGTATTTTGTCTAACAATGGGGAAAGTAATACAAGAAGACTTTGTGGTGGAAAAGGAAACCATGGCACTGTGTCTTCCCTTACCAATATGACCATGTCTAATGCTTACATAGGAAAGCATCCCTTAGAAAAGTCTAGAGAATTTAGAAAAAATCATAAAAAGTCTGGCAAACATGTGGATGTGGATCAGCCCAATGGTCTCTCTGGCCGTTGTCCTTTTTTTTTTTTTTTTTAATGTACCCTGTTTCATGACTTTGTGATAACAATGCACAGGAACAGCCTTATGTAATTCTTTCTTTTTTTCAATTTATTTTTTATTAGATATTTTCTTTATTAACATTTCAAATTTTATCCCCTTTCCTCATTTCCCCTCCGAGAACCCCCCTATCCCATTCCCCCTTCTCCTGCTCACTAACCCACCCACTCCTGCTTCCCTGTCCTAGCATTCCCCTACACTGGGGCATCCAGCCTTTACAAGACCAAAGGCCTCTCTTCCCATTGACGTCCCACAAGGACATCATCTGCTACATATGAAGCTGGAGTCATGGGTCCATGTGTACTCTTTGGTTGATGGTTTAGTCCCTGGCAGCTCTGGGGTACTGGTTAGTTCATATTGTTGTTTGTCCTAATGCGCTACAAACCCTTTCAGCTCCTTGGGTCCTTTCTCTAGCTCCTCCATTGGGGACCCTGTGCTCAGTCCAATGATTGACTGTGAGCATATACCTCTGTATTTGTCAGGCTCTGGCAGAGCCTCTCAGGAGACAGCTATATCAGGCTTCTATCAGCAAGCTCTTGTTGAGATGGGTGGGTGGCCCCATCCTCAACCAAGGGTCATGCCTAACCTCTGGATATGGTCTCTACAGGTTCTCTCTCCCCTTTGTTGGGTATTTCAGTATCCCCATTGGGTCCTGGGAGCTTTCCTGGCATCTGGGACTTTCTGGTGGCTACCCCCTGTTCTCCTTTCCCCATTGCTACACACCTCTGTTCAATTTCCTGACCCTCTGTACATCTCTTCCATTTTTGTTTTTAAAGTAGCTGCAATGCTGCTATTTTTCTGGCTAATTTGTGCTGGCTTAAAGTTGTAAGAGAGTTGAATGAGCTAATGGGAAGGGCACTGTGGTTCAGATTTTCTGCTCTCCCTCATTTGTTCTTTGATCACTCTGCAGGATCCCAGAGAGCCACTTCTCACACTTGCTCATCCATGCTGTATAAATCTATAATACTAAAAGCATGTCCTCACAGGCTTCTCAGGTGTCATATTAGGTCGATGAATTAGGTCAGTGAACCTCACTGACCTATAAATTGTTCTTTAGACGTGTTGAGTGATCTATCCCTATTTTTTTAAAGTTATAGTTATATCCTTGATGATGTAGATAGCTTAAATAATAAAATTAGTATTTGGAAAAATAGAACTAAGATATATGGAAAGGACAAAATAAGAGAGCACAGTGAGGAAATCCCACCATGCTTGAATCACCAGGATCATATAACAAGTTGTTTGTGATGAGTGGAGCAACTTTAGAAGAACTAAACAGAGACACAGAATGTGAACAATTAAGAAAATGTCAAGAACAAATGGCCAAGTCTTTTGAAGAATAAACAGTTGGTGATGCGTTTATTTCTTCAGCACCCTTGGGGAAAATAGAAGTAGAAATAGAAGAAATGGCTGCTTTTTGCTCAAATGGCTTGTTAGTCTGAAAAGCAGCTGGGTTTAATTTGGCTTTCCCAAGACCAAAGGAGAAAGACTTGGAACTAGCCCAATTCAACTGTCCAGATTCAT
The DNA here is from genome assembly GCA_019843815.1 of Montemys delectorum. Classification (NCBI taxonomy): domain Eukaryota; kingdom Metazoa; phylum Chordata; class Mammalia; order Rodentia; family Muridae; genus Montemys; species Montemys delectorum. Next base: position 12,683 of record JADRCD010142472.1, on the reverse strand, counting down.
CTATCTTTGATATATTCATTCATTCATCAACAAATCTCCACGGAGTGGCCACCACACACCAAAAAAAAAAAAAAAAAAAAAAAAAAAAACCAATGTGGTAGGCCCTAGGGAGGCATGTGGCCACTCCTCCATGGGTTCTTCCCTATCCGTTTGTTTTTCCTCTCCCTCGCTTTTGACACACAGCTCTTCTGTGGGGATGGAGTATGCGACTTCCTTCCATACTGCTCATTGCTAGGGGATAGTTTGAAGAAATAATACCTGGAAGTCTACTTTTTAGTGAGTCTTTCCCTCTCTTGATCTCCCACCAGCTGGGTTCTACCTCGAAGCTTCTAGAAACTCCAAAAGTAACACCATTTATAACATGATCCTTTAAGAAACCTTTTCTGGGCTGGTGAGATGGCTCAGCAGGTAAGAGCACTGACTATTCTTCCAGAGGTCCTGAGTTCAAATCCCAGCAACCAATGGTGGCTCACAACCACCCATAATGAGATCTGACACCTTCTTCTGATGAAGTCAGCTACAGTGTACTTACATATAACAATAAATAAATCTTTTTTTAAAAAAGAAACCTTTCCTATGTAAACGATAATAGGAACTGAGGAAGTTCAGTGCCTGTTATGGAAATGCTCGTAGTTAAAATTCAGGAAATTTGAGAACAGTACAAGATCATTCATACTGAAGAAAGGTTCCTAATACAAAAAAATAAAACTTCATACATGCTTACTGATTTCTTTTAGCTACTTTATCACTGTCAAATGAGAGGAAAGAAAAAGAAAGAAAGAAAGAAAGAAAGAAAGAAAGAAAGAAAGAAAGAAAGAGAGAGAAAGAGAGAGAGAGAGAGAGAGAGAGAGAGAGAGAGAGAGAAAGAAAGAAAGAAAGAAAGAAAGAGACAAAGAAGCAAAGAAAGAAAGAAAGAGAGGAAGAAAGGGAGAACAGGAAAGACAGACAGACAGACAGATGGAAATGTTTAGGATGCTGTGCATGAAAGTCAGCTGTTAACAACTATTCTCTTCCATTCTCTAGTATATTCATGTTACTTGCCAGAACACTGGTAGATATATTCTTTCTCTCTTTTGCTCTGAAATAGTTACACATCAAACAATTTCAAATATACAGCAGTATGAAAGTGGAACCTTGATAAATTAATAGTCATAGTATCTTGGCACTATTAAAATGAAGTTGGTTTTATGATCTAGAGTAAAGGGTAGAATGCCATTTATGTCCACACATGAGATCCTACATAACTGCCTTTCTATACCTTGGGCAGATACCCAAAGAACAAATGAAACACCAGAGGAGTTGCAGAGGACTAAGTCTTACTTCAAGCTTTGGGTTGCAGTCAGTAAATCCTGCTGCTTCAGATAGAAGAAACAGCCCTCTGACAGATTTGTTTTCTATATCACATTAAGTGGAATAGTGAAAGGAAGAAGTCCTTGTACATTACTTTAAGCAAGAATACACCTCAATTAACCAAGTTTCAACAAAGACTTGCCAAATTACATGACAAAAGGCCTATTAATAAATATATCGCAAACCATTCCTTTTTCATTTGTAAGACAAGGTTTTCCCCATTTCTCTGGCTAACCTAGAAGTTACTATGCATGTACTTGAATTTATGTTTACTCTCCTGTCTTTGCCTTCTAAGTACAGAGGTTATAGGTATATACCACAACACCTAACCGAAGAGACAATTCTCAAGGCAGCAAATCATGAAACCAACCTCCTTTTAAAAGGGCAAAGATCTTATCTTTGGTTGTGGGCCTAGCCTTTAATGGCTGAGCCATCTGGTGGAGGTGGGTAAGGGAAGAGGAGGGACCAGGTAAGGGAAGGACAGAAGGAAGAAGTACTGGGAGACAGAACTGGAATGGGTGGAGGGGGCAATTCTGGACAAGCTAGAAACCTAGGTCAATGGAAACACCCAGGAATCTTTGAGGGTGACCCTAGCTAAGACTCCTAGCAATAGGTAATATGGAGCCTGAACTGGCCATCTTTTGTAGCCAGGCAAAACTTCTAATGGAAGGACTGGGACACTAATCTAGCCACAAAATCTTTGACCTACAATTTGTCCTGCCTACAAGATGTGCTCAGTAAAGGTAGAGCAGAAAATGAGGTAATGGTCAACCAATGACTAGTCCAGCTTGATACCTATGCCATGAGAGGAAGCCCACACCTGACACTGCTAATGATATTCTGCTACACTTGCAGACAGGAGCTTAGCATAACTATCATCAGAGAGGCTGCACCTAGCAACCAATGGGAACAGATGTAGAGACCTACAAGCAAACATTAGACAAAGCTTGGGAAACCCTGCAGAAAATGGAGGAAAGGGATTATAGGAGCCGGGTGTGTGTGTGTGTGGGCGGGAGGGGGGTGGTCAAGGACACCGCAAGAAAACTCACAGAATCAACTAACCTGGATCCAAAAGGGCTCACAGAGACTGAACCACCAACCAGAGAGCCTGCGTGGCACTGACCTGAGCCCTCTGCACATATATTATAGCTGTGTAGCTTGGTCTTCATGTGGGACTCCTAACAGTGGGAGCTGGTGTTGTATCTGACTCTGTTGCCTGTTTGGGGACCCTCTCTTCCTCCTGCTACTGTATGCTTCATCTAGTCTCAGTAAGAGAGGAAGTGCCTAGTCTTACTGCAACTTGATATGCCAGGGATGATTGACATCCATGGGAGGCTTCCCCTTTTCTAAAGAGAAAATGAGGCATGGATGTGGGGAGGGGGGGAGTGAGAAAGGGGCAAGGGTTAAGGGAGAGGAAATAAAGAAACTGGTCAGGAAGTAAAATAAACAAGTAGGTAAATAAACTGTTTAAAAACTGGAGAAAGCAAACTGTTACAGAATGACTCAGAGTTTGTATAGGCCCTCAGTGTAAATTTTTTTTATTACACTAATAGGATATATTTTATTGAGGAAAAATAAAAGATTTCTACTCACTGAGTCAAGAAAAGGGACAAAGATATATTAAATTTATCAAACCCCACTTTCATACTCTCATGTATGTGAAATTGTTTGATGTGGGACTTTGTCAGACCAATACATAGGATATAGTAGAGAATAGAGGGTAATAGTTGACTTCAGAGAGATTGGTTCATATAGAAATGTCTGACTGTTTATGTTGAGACCCCTAATACCACTTTGAAAGCAAAATGGCTCTTCTAGTTCTCAGACAAGATCATCGCACTGTGGGTAGAGAAATGCTAGGTTCATTGCCTTGACTATAAGATTATACAGCATAGATACCAAGAAATGGAAAGGTATTATAGTTTATCTATTATAATTCTTTAAAGTTTAAGTTTTCTCTACAACGTCCTAGGAAAAAAATGCTCATCTATTTTAGAAAAAGAAATGATGACCTTCTAACAATGTTATATCATAGTAAAGTCACTATGTGCCTAAATTTACATGATCTCTATTTTTCTCATGCTTAAGGGTAGACATTATTTTTTTTTTATATCTCCATAGGTAATTCTATGTAGAGAAACCTTATGCTTTCTTACCCGGCCTCTTGCCAGATTATATTAGCCAGTAAACCTATTCAAGGACTCTAGTCATCTGAAGAAGAAGAGAAACTGACTAGGATAAAAAGACTAACACAAGTGTTAATAATCAAGTTTCATACTCAAAAGTAAGAAGGATCCATTGGGATTAGGTTAGGATCATCTTATTAATTGCATGTTACCTTGACTATGTAGTGTTCTTCCTTATTCTTCCCTGCGCAGAGGAAAGCAATAAGGTCCACTGAAGAGAACTGCAAGACTCTTCAGAGACCATCCCCTCCAGCCCCACAGAAAAGGACAGACATCTAAAAGCAGATCCTGGAAAACAATGTTTTGGAAGGAAGAAATGTAAAGGAAAAGTGATTATTTCAGAAGATTGTGGAGCTAATATGGAAATGTAAACTCAGTAAAGTGAGAAATACTATTCTAGCAAGTCAGCCATCATAGACTGAAGGACCAAGGGACTAGAAAGTAAGTGCCCAGCAGGATCCGATGTACTTAATGAGCATTTAATCATTTAATCCTCAGACTATATCCAGAAAGTCATTTCCAAAATTATCTCATTTCAAAGATTAAAAAATGAGAAAGCAAACCCAAGACATAGAGAAATATGAGCTGTCATGCTAAACTGAATTTTTCCAATGAGATTCTAACAGTGAATGCAAAAATTATTTAGCATTTTAATTATCCTACAACTTATACGAGGTTATTTCTTCAAAACAAAATTATATTTTAAGAGCAAAATCTTAAGAAAAGAATAAATAAACCTCACAGGGATTTATATGATAAATTGTAGTGAAGCATTATGATGAAAATATCTCTGTCATTCTAAGAGACTGGAACTTCTGTGGAACCTCACAGCCAGAGTTAGTAATAATATACCCTAATGCTTACAACTGCTACTCAGACTGTATGTTCAACCTGCCTTTGAGAGAACAATGTGACAATAACCCTATGTGCCTTGGATTTATCATGCAGTCACTGCTTACACCCTAAGCTAGAGCACAGCTGCAGTCTTAAATTGTGTGCCCTTCTATACCCTAACCCAAGAATAATAATTCATGTGTACTCTAATAATCACTTGCCAAAAACAACCACAATGGAGATTGAAAGTGATCTCATAAAATTAATATCCACCATAAACCACCACACAGATATTGGTTGATGAACAATGATGTCTGCAAGAGTTTATCACCTAGGTTGGTTGGGGTCAGTTGCACTCAGAGCCTTAATCACCTGTAAAACTCTGTTAAAAATTTCTGTAACGTATCTCCCACGCCTCTTCCCATGTGACGCCTTCTGAGCTGCTCAGTAGAAGAGAGGGCAAAGCTCTTTGTTGGAACGAGACACATAGAGAAAGACACTCAGACAAACAAACAAGGATATAGCCACAAGGAGGGGGATGGAATCACAAGACAGTCTTTGGACAGGCACAGAGTCTGACTCATGTGACAAAGGGGATGGAAGCCAGAGAGAACAAAGAATCCAGGCCTCCACTCAGTTGGTTCAGTGACTCCAAAGAAAAGTGCTCTGATTTCTTTCCTTGATGCGACACTAGCCACTGTGGGTGACCCAGAGCTCATTATTAATGTGTTCAAGCAGGCTGCAAGATACGACAGACAGAAACTTATTTTCAGCATTTGTTCAAATCTGATTCTGAACTAAGCTCTTAGTCAGAGCTGAGGTGGGAGCACCCATCTGGAGCACAGTAGGCAAGGAAGACATGACTTAAAGACCACGGGCCTCCAGCACAAGGACCTTCTTTTTTCCCCAGAGGTAACTTGCCCTATCTTGTCTGGCTAGGTTTAGCTTAGGAGGAAAGACCAGAGGTAGGGACAGAGGTTGTGCAACTGAATAAATTTTCTATTTGAAGTTTCCTGCTCAGAAAATAACTTGAGAATAAATACTCGGTGTATTGACATAGCAGCATGGTAATTCAACCAAATGCTTTCCTTAGACTTGTGTTCAGCTACACAAAAGAGAATTTTCATCTTTCATTCTTCTCTTCTCATTGTTGCACACAAAATTCCCACACCAAGCCCCTACACTTCTATTTTCGACTTGCATTGGTATAACATAAAGGGCCTTTCATTTACAACTTGTAGTTTCCTTTCATATAGATTCAAACGTATGTGGGGAAATCAGCCTGATGTAGCCTGTTTCTTCTCTAACTAGTGGTTCTCAATCCTTCTAATGCTGTGACCCTTTAACATGGTTCCTCGTGTTGTAATGACCCCCAAACATAAAATATTTTCATTGATACATCTTAATTGTAATTTTGCTACTGTTATGAGGCATAATGTAAATACCTGTTTTCTGGTGGTCTTAGGTGACCTTTGTGAAAGGATCATTTGACTGCTAGAGGGGTCTCTGCTCACAGGTTAAGACCACTGGTTTATATGTTTATCTTCCAGTTACCTTGTAAAAGGTCCTTCTATCAGAGCTTACTGCCCAATTTAGATCAATAGATATTCTGCATTACTTCTCCGATTGTCATTCAGAAATATGTTTCATTTACTAGCCTCTGTTATGATCTGCAAGCTTATCTCTATAGGCCCATCCCCTGTTAACCATCTAACCTTGCTTTCCCAGCAGTTCTCTGCTTATCTTCTTCTTCCCATCTCTACCAAGGTTCCACATACTTTCTTCATATTCTTACCTCCTTTCCAGTCTGTAACTAGAATCTAAATCCCTCTTGCTGAGATTGCTAACCATGATAATTGTTTGCCAAAGCTGACCCCAAATGACTCCAATGGTTGTTGTCTAGAAGCAATGTGTGACTCCAAACAAAAGCTAGACATGATCATTCTGCCCCTGCTCTGTCTTCTGGCTGCTTTGGTTTAACATATACAATATTGGAGATGCAGTGGACCTGCCTTCACTGCCTCTGCTCTTACAGCATCCAGGGATGCTTTCATTTGAAACATTCTCAGTGATGTACCAATATTGTAATTGTCACCAAGCATGGAATTTTCAGTTCATTAAAGTGCTTATCAACATTACTAATCTCTATTTTATTCTATATCTATTTTTAATAAATGCCTTCAGTAAGCATGTGGTGTTCAAACTTATATATTTCTTTTTTTCTGATAGGAAGCTTCTAGTATGACTCCTTTTTGAACATGGGTTGGACCTAGCAAGTGATTTCTAAAAAAATAAACATGGCATCATGAAATATCACACCCATAAAAATATTATAAAACACTATGGTTTATATTGATGGCCAGCTCTGTTTATTATTTTATTTCTTCGTCTGTTCCTCTTTCTTCTTCAACAGGGTCTAATGATGTAGAACAGGCTATTCTCAAATTAACTATCCTGTCTCAGCCTTCTGAGGTCACAGGTGAGAATCACCATAACTGATTTCCTCAGTTGCCCACTTTAAAAAAAAAAAAAAAAAAAAAAGCAAGTTGTCATGAAAAGACAGACACAATGAAGAACTAAGGGTAACAACAACTGGCCAAGAGCTGACAATGAAGTCAACCCTACCAACAACTCTGTGTGTTTAAGAACAAACTTTACATTATTGAAATCTGAGACAATTATAGTCCATGGGTGCCTTGAATACTGCTCTGAAGTAATAAACACTTCTAGGCCATTCTTAGATTTCTGGCCAACAGAAACACTAAAATAATAAATGAGAATTATGTCAAGCCACTAATTTCTACCATAATTTAGAGAACAGCAATATGATCATCGTGCCTCCTGCTCTCAGGGCTTCAAGCACATGCACACATTAATCACCATAACCTTATGAAGTGTTCACTATCATCTTTTTTTTATTTTACAAACAAGGGAACTGAAGCACAATGTTTCAATAACTACCAGAAATGAATCAAGCATTATAGATTAGAGTTTAGCTTGGTCAGATATTGTAAATATATGTTAAAGGAATGGACATCCACGTTGTTCTAAAAAGCAAAAAAAAAAATGTCTTGGGAATGATTAAAACATTTTTAGCACTTTAACAAACTCAATGAAATTAAGAATTGCATGTAATAGATTCTGGCTGTATGTTAGCATTTTTGGCCCTGTGCTTGACATAAAATATCTGCTCACAACTCCATGCATGCTATAGATATGGTTTCTATTTTATGCTTCTTACATATAAGCTAAGGAAGCAACACAGGGGAACTGGTAACTGATCATGATTCACTAATGAGCTTTATGATGACTTCCGTGAATCTGTGTTGTTTGATCAGATCAAAATAACCTCCTAGCTCCAAGCCAGTCAATTTTCCACTGTGAAGTAACAGAGGGAAATTGTATGGAACACCATTTAGCTCTCCGCTGAATGCCGTGAAATTCCATGTCCACACCTCTAAGTGGGCCATGTGAGTCATGTTGGATAGTTTTCTTGCTGTGACTTTGGCGTGGCTTCCAAATAAAATACTTACAGAGTATGGCTTCCCACCAAAGACTGAGACCAGTTAAATCACACATTTTTACTGTATCCCTTATTAAAAACAAAAATGAACCCCCAACAGTGATCATTTCATAGGCATGGTCTGAAGAAAAGGGAAGTGGGTAGGACTACATTCTTGAACATTAATTCTATTTTACCTCCCAGGTTGCTGTGGGTGTTTGGACAGTAATACATTAACAGATAGATTGATATGGGTCTGAAAAGAATGTTCCAAGACCATGAGTCAGTACAGTCATCACTTCAAAGCTGTTTTAGTAGCTGGCAGGAAGTGGTGTGGGTCTCGAGAGCATAAAACTGGCCTCAGAGAAGGTGTGGTCTATGAAAATACTGATGTAATACAAACAATGTATTTCCCAACTATTTATAAGGTCATTCCTACCCCACATCAGATGTCAGATCTGCCTCTGAGAGGTTCCACATGGAACCTACAACATTCTTTGGTTTTGGTACTTTTGCAATGCAACACATTTCTGCAGTGTGTGGGGAAAGCAATACAAAGTCATCTAAGTCGAATTGGCTTGGCATTCATCTGCAGAGCTTCATCTCGCCAATTCACTGGGCTCCGACTTATTCAACACTCTGCATAAACTTAGACACACTGTTTTACTGCTATCCTTTCCATGGCTTGATGAAGGTCCTAGTAGTGACCAAAGCAAGTTCCTTCAGTATCTCTCAGGGACAGTATCACTGCCTCAGACAGCACAAGGACCATTAGCCCAGTGCAGAGACATAGTTAACCCCTATTATCCTTCTCATTTATACCTTAGTAATGGGAAGCATCCTAGAGAAAAAAATGAAAAACTTCTCCAGAATTTTGAGAACTACCCATAGGAAGAAAGCAGAGAGCACCTGTCCTTGTGGTATTATAGAGCTTCTTTTGGCTATACTACCAAGAGTGCTATAGCTGGGTCTTCAGGTAGAACTATTTCCAATTTTCTGAGGAACCTCCAAATTGATATCTAGAGTAGTTGTACCAGTTTGCAATCCCACCAGCAATGGTGGAGTGTTCCTTTTTCTCTACATCCTTGTCAGCATGTGCAGTCTCTTGAGTTTTTGATCTTAGACATTCTGATTGGTATAAGGTGGAATCTCAGGGTCATTTTGATTTGTATTCCTTGATGACTAAGGGTGTTGAACATTTCTTTAAGTGCTTCTCTGCCTTTGAGAGTCTTCTGTTGAGAATTCTCTGTTTAGCTCTGTATCTCATTTTTAATTGAGTTATTGGGTTTCTTGGAGTCTAACTTCTTGAGTTCTTTATATATTTTGAATACTAGCCCTCTATTAGATAAAGGGTTGGTAAAGATCTTTTCCCAATCTGTAGGCTGTCGTTTTGTCCTAATCTGAGTGTCCTTTGCCTTACAGAAGCTGTTCAGTTTCATGATGTCCCATTTGTCAATTGTTGATCTTAGAGCCTGAGCCATTGGTGTTCTGCTCAGGAAAATTTCCCCTGTGTCAATGTGTTCAAGGCTATTTCAGATGCAGATACTTACAGCCAACCATTGAATTGAGGTCAGGGACCCCTATGGAAGAGTTAGGGGAAGGACTGAAGAAACTGAAGAGGATGACAACCTCATAGGAAGACCTACAGTGTCAACTAATCCTGACCCCTGGGAGGTCCCAGAGTCTAAACCACCAACCAAAGAGCATGCATGGACTGGTCCGAAGCACCTCGCACATATATAGCATATGTCTGGTCTCAGTGGGAAAGGATGCACCTAATTCTGTAGAGACTTGATGTTCCAGGGAAAGGGGATGCCTGGGGGGGGGGGGGGGAAGCACCTTCTCAGAGGGAAAGGGGAGGGGAAATAGGGTAAAGAACTCAGTGATGGGGGACCAGAGGAAGGGCATGCAACATTTGGAATGTAAATAAATAATGTAATTAATTAAAAAAATAACCTATAGGTTCCTCCACTTTCCCAAACCCTGTCACTCATATCCAGTATTCTAGTCCTTTCAGTTGCTGGTAAGTGACCCACCAAAGATGACAAGTCACTTTCATTTAAATTTCTCTGTGAAGAAAAACTGTTTACAAAGGGGAAAGATAGTCACAAAATGCATTTCAAAGTTATACCCTTTGCCCACTTTTCTACTAGACTGGGAAAGGGATTGTGGGAGGGATTGACTGGGAAGGGGGCAGTGAACAGGATATAAAGTGAATAAGTTAAAAAAGTAATTAATTAAATTTTTAAAAAAGCAAAGGAAAGGAAGCAGTAACATCCTAGTATGAATCAGCCTAACTCACCCATGCCTAAACCATTCCTAAGGGAAGGGAAACATTCTTTAGCATGAGGATGGTCTTAACTAAGAAAGAGCTCTACTGCAGCAGTCAATATTTGTCCACTTAATATTAACAATATGCCTGGGTGAAGATCATTTAGCAAGTTAGATACAAAGAAGCAATTTTCATAGGAAATCACATTGCTCAGATTCACAGAATGATTGAGCAACAATTTCCAAAGCAGAGTGAAGCCATGTCTGACAATAGACCAAGGAAGCTCCTTATTTTGCACCATGCAGGTCTGGGTCAGCACTAACAGCTAAGGTGTAAATCACAGCCTCTGCTTCCATTCTCAGTAAGTTTTCCACCTCTGGTGTCCAATCCTCTCCTATTGCATGAAGCCTAACTCCTTAAACAAATTATTAGTCAGGAAAAAAAATCACTCTAAGTCTCTGCTGTGATATTTGCATGCAAAAATATTTTATTTTCTAACATCAGTTTTCAAAAAGTTGCCAAGAATAGAATTTTAAACATCTATGAACAAATGTAAAGAAAAGGATGGGCTAGACATATAGGCAGAATTTAAGAGGTTTTATTACTCAGTAAGAGCTACATATGAGATATAGGAATAGTAGACAAGCCTATTGAACTCCACTTCATTATTGACTAAGGACTCTACAGTATTCTGAAAAACAAAATGAACAGATGATAGTTGACACCTGCAGCATCTTCACTGGGACACTGGGGAGAACAGTCTGTGACAACAGGAGGTAGCTTTGAGACAATAGAAGGACAGAATAGAAGGCAGTGATGTCACACACAAACCAGATACAATTGATGTCCTGTGTGGGAAACTTGGAGACTTTAATAATGCAGACTAGACTTCAGAAGTTCAAAAGACTTTCAAAAGAGGCACTACCAAGGTCAAGGGTGGAATCTGAAAGGGAATTTCAGAACTGAGGAAACAAAGGGCAGAACTGAGAGGCCCTCTGGAGGAACTGTTTTAACCTTAACCTACCTCCTCCTGGTCACTTTAGTCATTGCATGGGCATGCACTCAACAGCTGGTTACACTAGACACCTCTCTAACCACAGGGAAACTGGTAGATGAAGGCCTTGCTTTCATAAGGTGTGCATGCCACTGGGGCTAACAGACATATAAACAAATAGAGAAATAATAGAAATTGATAGAATAGAATAAAAAATGATAACCATTGAGGGGTAAAGGACTTGAGAAGACAGTTACTAGAGGAAGCTGTTTGGAGCTAAATTGCATTTCCTCAAATAACTTGTATATTGAATTCCCAATCCCAGGACTTAAGAATGTGGCTGTATTTAGATATGAGGTCTTTAAAGAAGTAATTAATGCAGTGAAGAACAAGATAGGGTATTTTAAAGAGTTAAAAATATAACAAACTCCAGACCAGCAAAACCAGTGCCTCTGTAAGAGGAAGGGATTTAGGCATAGACACAGGGATGGGGGTGGGGCAGACAGTGTAAGACGAAAGAGAAGATGGCCATCAGTAAGCCAAGAAAAGATACTTCAGAAGAAACCAAACAGCAATACCTTGCTCTCAAACTTCTGGCCTCCACAAATGAAAGATAATGTAGTTGTGCCCTTTAGAGGCATGGCCCACCTTGCTTTATTCTGACAGCCATGGCAGCAGTAGACAAAGCAATACAGATGCGTTCCTTGTGGTCGCAGACAGACTCTTTGAAGTGGAAACAAGTAACATCTAGGGCGAAATATAAATAAACATTGTTTCAAGAACAGAAAAGGTTACATGCCAGAGAAATAAGACCGACATTTCAAAAGACAAAAAAAAAAAAAAAAAAAAAAGACCCCAGCATCTGTGGTGTGATGTGCAAGACTAGAGAACAAGCACTATTCTCTAGAATATGGAGAGACTGTCTTTTATTTCCCAGGGAGAGTATGAATAACAAGACAGAGGGTATGGGTCTGTTCTTAGCTCATCCAGACGTTCCCCCTCACAAATGGGTGTAAGAAAGCCGAGTGTTCAGATGCATCCTCTAGTAAAGCAAGAACGAGAGCCAGCCATTAGTTGAGGATATTAGAGGAAAGCAGTCATCTTAGTGCTTGGGAGAGCGAGCACTGGAGAGAAGTTAATAGGACTGATGGTCCGGTCCATCGGGCACCCATGCGGGGTCGGTGACTATGATTTCAGAAGGAAAAGATCACAGTTGCTCAATTTCCTTCATTTCTTTATTTCATAGATGTACGTTTAGAGTGGGGGAGTCGGAGAGTTTCATCAATGGCATGTATTGTTGAAAGAGACTGTGATGGTAGAGAAAGGTGAAGGTGTGTGATTTATGGCACCAGGGCAATACATGATGAAGACTCCTGTCCTTTGACCTCCTGTCTTCCCTTGTGAACTGGGCCGTTTGTGGATCTTTATAGTACCTGCTAAAAGCTTCATCTACCTGTTAGCCTGACACCAAAGGATGAAGGGTTTCAAATGCTCAGATAAAAAGTTGAATTTAATTTAATGTTAGAAAAAAGTAGGTATTCATTC